>OZ007554.1:40616928-40905602 GCA_963931855.1 Philhelius festivus | reverse complement strand
GTTTATCGGTCGAATGTGGTATATTCGCTTAGACCTACAATTTCAAAAAACCCTACAAAAGACAGTCGCATGACCTTTGTGACCAACTCACATCATCTCTGCGGAAGATAAACCTTACCATCAAATTGGTCCTGCAGATGCAGAATGTCAATCGTGGCTTCCGCTATGTGTCATAAGGCTAGGCACGCACATTAAATTTTTAGTTGCACAACTGTTTTGTTGCTTATAGAAAACAGACGAACTATTTGATTGAATGTCTGCGCAGGTGCATATGATTATATGTTACACAAAATAGCGAACTCATTTTAGGCAATCGTTTAGTTTGTGCCAAAGGCACAAAAAGCCTTAGGCTAGCCGCGCACTAGCAATTTTTAGTTGCGAAACTGCTTGGTTCGAGCAACTAAAAAGTTTGTGTTTTGACACAAACTAAACGATTGCCTAAAATAAGTTCGCCATTTTATTGAACATATAATTATCTGCAAATTCACGGACATTCAATCAAACAGTTCATCTGTTTTCTATAAGTAACCAAACAGTTTCGCAACTAAAAATTGCTAGTACGCGGCTAGCCTAAAATAAGTTCGCCATTTTATTGAACATATAATTATCTGCAAATTCACCGACATTCAACCAAACAGTTCATCTATTTTCTATAAGTAACCAAACAGTTTCGCAACTAAAAATTGCTAGTGCGCGGCTAGCCTAAAGCGCCCTCCTGATAGAACTTATGGTTCAATTTATTTCGTTCTGTGACGCTCGCCATTGATTGTGACCTCCTCACCCACGTGTTTTCGGAAAAGTACCGTACAATGACGCCACTAGACCAAAAGATTCACACCAGACGGTAACTTTTTGAGGATATGTCACCTGGTGAGCCTCGTATGAATTGGTGTCATCTGTAATTTTGCTTGTTAACACAGCCATTCATCCAAAAATACTTCTCGTTGCTAAAAATGAAATTCCGGACAAAATTCGGTGTTGTAATGTATTTATTTGTACTATTTTATGTTATGATACTTATTAAACTATAAGAATTGCTAGATGTAATACGAGCCTTAAGCTATCCAATAACGCCACCTCGCGGTCAACACTTAAACAACTATGAATCGAATCAACACCAAATTCAAGTAAATGAGATTCAAATTGGATAACGCCGAACGCCGATTAAAAAACCAACCGCGAACCGCCGTTGAAGAAGGACGCCTCAGCAAGTTTCTCCGTGAAAAGTTTCATTTTATTATAATTTAAAGTCTAATAAAGTATTAATTTTTATTGAAATTTCGCTATTACAGTGTCCTCTCTTCCAAATGCAGCGAAGCCCAGTCAACGAACAACCTGCGTTGTCTATGGTCATGAATTTTGAGCTCCTCTGGGACGCAAGATTCGATGTTCACAGCCAATAGGTGCGTTTTATTATTCACAAATCTATCTGGATCCGGATATGGATTAAGTTTTAACATGTATTACAAAAACAATCTGGGATCCTGTTTTCTATCGGGATCTATTTCAAAGATCCAAAAATTAGTTATTACACTGGCGAGTAGATGGCTTTTATGATAAGGTAGTGTAATCTATAGTGTAAAGAAAAAAGACAAGAAAGAATTGAAAATTTACAAACCCAAGGATAAAAAGAGACGGACTTATAACACTGCTGTCACTAAGATCCGTATCGTTTTATTTTCAAAGGAAGATCCAGATCCGGATCCAGATAGATTTGTGAATAATAAAACGCACCTAATCTTAAGTTCCTTTGGCATGATTTGGCTACCAAACGATTAAGCAAGTCTATCGTAAAATGGGCGCTTGTAACTTGCCATGGTGATTTTTATCAGTAACTGAATAATAAACAACAGATTTGACAGCTATTTCGAAAAATATATATTTAGATACCTCGATAAATTTTATAAAAACCAAATTATTTGAGAAAAACTAGTGCAATAAATTTGCTGAATCTGTGTTATGTAAAACATTCTGTTTAAGCCCTTATCTTAGATTAGGTTATCTTATACTTAAACCATGTTTCTTTTGATAACAACGCCATCTGTTTTTCAAAGTTTAAAGTGAATCTAAATATTATTGTTTTTTTTTCCAAACTATTTATTTTGTATTCACGCTTTACGAAGATAGAAAGCACAAAATACTTAATAAAATTATTATTATAAAATCAAGTAGATTAGTTAAGTTTTAAGTACCAATACTTTAGTCTGGTGGATACTTCGCCAATCGCCACAAAAATTCCAACCTCAAAAACCAAACAAACACCATGAACTTCCGCGCTGACGACCCAGGAGCCGTTCAGTTCGGCAATTTCATCAACTACTATCAATTCCACTCGGCCGAAAACCGCATAGCTTTGCTTCCAAACGACGACGTATGGCTACCACAAAAGGAGCCTTCTAATGAATCGCCATATCTCGTACTCGATGTGGGGTGCAATACTGGAGATGTCACTCAATTGCTCCTACACTATCTTTCCAATCATCTTAACAAGGACATCCAAATCCTGGCAGTAGATATAGACCCAACTCTAATCAAGAGGGCCAAGGAAAACAACAAAACATCCCAAAAAATCGACTTTTCTTGTGTCGATATTATGAAGGAGGACTTCTCCGAAATAGAGAACTACCTCAAAGTTCGCAATACGAATAAATTCGATGCAGTTTGTTGCTTTTCCGTTACAATGTGGATTCATTTAAACCATGGCGATAGCGGTCTGCGGGATTTTCTCAGCAAATGTTCGCATATTGCCAAACTTCTGGTCGTCGAACCTCAACCTTGGAAATGTTATCGGACTGCAGTTCGTCGCATGCTGAGATCAGCAAACGAAACCTTCCCAAATTTTGCCCACCTCAAATGGACGACAAGCATTGAAGAAGATATAAGACAATATCTGGAGAATCATCTGCATCTGTGTATGATCCATGAAACACTGCCGACCAAGTGGATGAGGAGAATCTGGTTCTACCGCCATCGACATCAGTAGTATTTCAACTCGGACTTAGGCTATATTTAGGATACTTTATTTGTACAAGATAATTTTGTTCCAATATGGTAGACGAAAGTTTTTTTACATAATAATACTTAAAAATAAAATAATTAAGAATGCCAATTGCTCAGATACAGATTGTTGGGGGTTTTTTCGTGGCCGAGTTAGGTGCATGGTTCACAACGGGGGGTCATTATTTTTTGAAGAAATAGTACTCATCAAATTGGGCTGTATTTCACCCGGCCACCTCTTCCCCGGAAAACTCCAGCTTAACGTCGGATGGCAAACACTCGACGTCAACTTCGTTTTCTTGTGTGTTCAATCGGTTGAGGGTCATCATCATGTCGCCGGACTTGGTGCCAGTCATGAGGCCGGTTGCATTGTTGTCCACTACCACCGCTTCGGATTTTATCTGCTGCAGCTGTTGAATGGTGACTGTTTGCGGTGGCTGGTGGGGTTGGGATTGTAGAGCTTGTGTATGCTGCTGTTGCAATTGCGAGCTGACTGTCATTGGCGTCGCCTGCTGAATGATCACCTGCTGTTGAATGAGTTTTGGCTGTTGGTGGTGCTGCTGCTGTTGTTGAGAGGTCTGTGGTTGTTGCAGTTGGACCGGTGCAGCTTGGATTATATGCTGCACTTGATTCACTTGAACTTGCTTGGCCGGGATACCTGCTTCCTCGTATGCTTTCTTTTTCAATGTTTGGCGTATTTGTGACCTAAAAAAAAAAAGTACCGAATATTGAGATTTGTTGGTCAAATAGTTCGCCCTCGTCATCAGGATCAGATGAAGAAAACAAATAGTTATTATTGTGAGTGTCCTTACACTGTACGGTTTTTTATTCGTAAGCTTATTTTGCTTAGATCTTCCGAGAAACGGGTTATCGATGAGTGCAACATTTCGATTTCTTCATCTGCCCATTTGCTCCTGAGCTTGTGATGGTTGGTTGGAATTGAGAGTTAATTAGTTTTTGCGTCAGATATTAACTGTAACACGAAACTTACCCTGATGGTGAGTCCGAGCTGGGATGTAATTGCATTGTGAGCTCCCCTAGACGGTTGAATGCCTGGCCAGCCGCAGTGAAAATCTCTCCTACCTGTAAACAGAAACATACCGGAAAGTGGTGCTATTTAGTAATGAAAATGCGAGTCGCAACAATAGAGTTGGGGAAGTTGTCAATGGGAGAAACTTTGGAGGTTTATATTGGGAATGAGTTAAATAAGAAAAGTAACTATGTTTTTACTTACTTTTGTAGCGGAACCCATTGTTTTGGTTGTTTGTAATTTATCTTGGAGCGAAAGGCGGTAGTTTTTTGTATGTCAAAATTTAAGATGATGACAAGACAAGACAAGGAAAGGAAGTGTTTGGGATATTTTCTGAAACCTATGGGGATATTTTTATTCACTTTAAGGGTTTGACTAAACGGAATGCGTCTGATTAGGCGCGTTCATGATTCACTGCAAAAAGCTAGTATCCATTAGTTTTACAGAAACCGGATGGGATAGGTTTGGTATCAAAAATCAGCTGATACGCTGGAATTTAAAAAGAAATATTTTCCGGTCAGCGAATTCGGTGTAGAAATTAATATGCGGTCCATTATGGAATTCGATATGAACCCAATCGTGAGTTTAACCCTGTTTCTATTAATTTCTTGTTCTAATATGGTTTTCCATTGGTAAAGAACATTGATTTATTTTTTCGATTTCGATCTATGAAAATGCCGATTATGACAATTTGTGCATTCCATTGGGCAAAAAATTGATTTATTTTTCGAACCAAACTTAGTTTCACAACTGTTTGGTTGCTAAAATGAAACATATGGGGTTATATGACACGCCGCGCACATAGAGCAACACGATTTGAGCAACTAAAAAGTTTGTGATTTGACACAAACTAAACGGTTGTCTAAAATGAGTTTGCTATATTTTGTGTTACATATAATTATATGCGTGAACATTCAACTAAATACTTGAGCTGTTTTCTATAAGCACAAGAGAGAAAAGTTTGGGCATTTGTGAAAAGTTGCCAGTGCGCGGTGCTCTATCAAATGGTGATTAAACTATTTGATTTCTATCACATTTGCAAGTGCGCGCCTAGCCTAAACCAACTTGAAATAGCATCCCATTCCAATCTGAATTTGCAAAACTGCCTATGTACAGAAGATAAACAGATAATTAAACAAAATTAAAAACATATTTGGATTTATTTGTACTAATGGAGTAGTACCTTTTCCTATTTACATGGTATTAGAAATCCACTTATGACCTTAAATTCTTTTATAGTTCTTATTTGCTGGGGGCTTGAGGCATTTTACCCCCTTATTACGACTGGCGAGTCGAACAAATAAACATGTGAGTGTGAGAAATTAGTATTATGGTTGGCGAATCGAGAACCTTCGATTCGACTTAAATGTCATATATTTGATATTTTTAATAAACAATCAAATCAAATCAAATTTCGAACTCGAATTGTAAAGTTCGCCAACCGTAGTATGTCGAATGTGTAGTTCGCTAATGAAAAAATCTCACCTCGAACGTTCGATTCGCAAACCGTAATAGGGGGGTTAATAATTTGCCTTCCTTTCAAAGGAAATGCTATGGCAACTCTTGAAGACACGGCGCTCAATATAGGCTGACTAAAACTGGATTTCACCTCAATCGTCTTGAATCGTATTTAAATCAGTAATGTCATTTAAAATTGTGTTTATCTGTAGATCCAGTCAATAGACAATAGCTACAACTTTTTCCATGTTCTTGTTGGAAACAGGGTTGCAAAAGCTTAAATCACTTTTTAGCTTAAGCTTGGCTTTAATTCACAAGCTAGTGGGTGACTTATGAATTAATGAAAAAGCAGCTAGTTACTGAGTTATGAATTAAAAAAAATTAATTCATAAGTCAGTTGGTGACTTGTGAATTAAAAAAATTTAATCATAAGCTTCTTTGTGCCTTATGATTTAAAAAAAAAATGTTCAGAACCTACTAAGTGACTTATGAATTAAAAAAATTTAAGTCATGAGAAAATGACTTATGAATTAAAAAAAAATAATTCATAACCTACCAAAAGTGACCTATGAATTCAAAAAAAAAAAAATTATTAAGTGATGAGCAAGTAAGTGACTAAAGAATTAAAAAAAAATTAATTTAAAAGTTACTTACCCCCAGTTCAGTGTTGCCCCCCCAACTGATTGAAAGTGTAGTGTTTAGGAAAAATAAGTGTAGTAAAAACGTAGTAAAAAAAAATGATTTTGCAAATCTTGTTATCCTTTAATTCACTTTTAAATATACATTGGTATAATAAACTATTTTTATGAACAACTCATAAAAAATTCTTATATAATAATAAATAAACTATTAACATCTTTACAAACCAAAAATACAATTAAAGGATTAATTTATTTACATATAATGACTTGTAATTTTGTGGGTGGCTCAAAAATTCTCTCTACGTCTTTCGAGAGTTCTTTTAATTTTAATTGCATCAACTGTTGAAATATTTAAATTATTTCTTAAATCATCCTTTATTATATTTAAACTTGAGGAAAACCTCTCTTTAGTTGCACTGTTATAAGGCAAGCTACACAAAGTAAGCATGTAATTGCATACATTTTCAAAAACTGGCTTTCAAAAGGGGCATTATAGTCGCAATGTCTAATTTTGAAATTTCGATAGGGTCAAGAAGAGTTAAATGACTTGTTTTTTTCATTATCAATTAAATTAAATTAAATTCGCATAAAGCTACATAAAATTGGGATAACTTCGTTTGTACTTTTTTTAAAATATTATTTTCAATGTCGTTTCTGCAGCAAAATTCTTCGAATTTAAATCCAAAATACATGGACATACATATACGCAACCTGATGAACTTTGTTTTTGAAATCTAAATTGATAGATATAAGATCAGGTTTGCAAACATTTTTCATAACCTCTAACAAAAACTGTTTTGTGGACTTGTATATCAAATGCACTTTGGTGTTTTCGCTTTGAAAAAAAGTGTAGTGTTTGGAGGAGCGTGCGTAGTGTGTGCTTTTAAAAAAAAAGTGTAGTAAAAACACTACGATTGTAGTAGGGGGGCAACGCTGCCCCAGTTTCACAGTGAGAGTTTAAACTAAAGTTCTGCTGAACCTGAACTGGAGTTTAAATTTGAAGTTCAACTCGTCCGGTTTCACAGTCTTATCTGAACTTCAGTTCATTAAACGTAGTTTAAGTAAATTATTTTCTCTTTCTATCTGACTCAAAGAAAAAACAATCAAGGAAAGTTTGCTTTGTTTCAGTTGTGACCTGTGACAGGAAAAAAAATTAAAAGTGAAAATAAATTATATTTTCAAATGTTTGAAGGGCTTGTCGAACTGAGATATAAACGGCAGAATAGTGCCGTTTAACTTAAACTACAGAATGAACTCTGTTCAAGGACTGTGAAACCAAATTTATTGTTGAACTGAAGTTTAAACCAAAAGTGGGGTTTAAACTTCCACTGTGAAACTGGGGGTTAGTGAATGAAATCGTCAAATCTATGAAATCGTTAAATCTATGAGCCATTATTATCATTATTATTATTTCTTTTCAAAATTAATTTGGAAACTTCTCGATTTTGTTTAATTTTTTAATAAAACAAAACAAGTTTGACGGTGGTTCTTCTTGTTATCCTTCAGCATCGGTTTTTTGATGTACATCTTTTCCTTCAAGTACCCTTGTAAGAGGAAATCCGGAACCATCAAATCAGCGAATCGTGGAAGACAGTCGATATCACCACATGATGAACACAGAAAAAGTCACGTAAGTTTCTCCACGTATTTACAATTGAACAATTATTTAAATAAAATGTTTTAATTATTCCAACACATGAGAATGAAGATCAAACCTCCGTTGTTAAGGCCAATCTTTTGCAGATGCCAGAGCGCATGGTTTAAATGATGAGTTAAGAGCATAGAGGATGGAAAACCACTGTTTTCAGGCAGCAACCCTTCTTTGGATCAACAGCCAAAGCCTACGTTTCTTTCATAACGGTAATTTTATGTGGTAGAAAAGTTAAACCGACAACAAGTATCATATTAAAGTTTAAAACAGTTTTAACATTTTACTTGTTAGACTAAAATTTTGCACAAATGTTTTTAACTAATTTTGTGATTGCAGTTCTTTCTTGCACATAAGAGAATTAATTGTTAATCACTGAATCCAGTGTGTTTCATAAATAAATCGGAGATTAGAGCGCTGATCAAACTCTGCTCAGAGCTTACTCGACATGCTAAAGCTCTGCTCAGATTTAAAAAAGAAAAACACCTGTTAGTATGTATATATCATCTAACTAGTAAACAAATCTACATACTTTGATCCCCAATCTCACACAAAAAACCGTTAAAATTTTGAAGAAATATCAGACACACAGCTATTTTGTTTCGAATAGTTTATTTGATATAATTTTGAGATTTTGTTTATCAAACTCTACAAGTAGATTAATTTTTCCATTTTCTCAAAAACTAAAATACTTGTAACCATTTGACTTTTACCACTCAACTAGAAGTAATCAAGTATTGAGTATTGAATAAGAAAAGCCAAATTAGTCTTCAATTAAGAAAAGTTTTGAAAAAATCAGTAGATATATTATATAAAGGATGGGCCAGATACAAGATGCAATGAGATGAATAGAATCAAATTTTGTTCATGTATTATGGCTTTATTAATAAGAGCAAATATACCCATTAATTGTGAAACACAACGTAGCTCAAGCTGCCTTGGCTGGCTTCGCAGTTGGGCATTCTGTCACTCCAATTTTCCAAGACCTTGTTGATAGTTTCGGGCTGTAGCTCACGGATTGCTTGGATGATATGTGCCTTAAGGGCTTGAACCAGCTCACGGATTGCTTGGATGATATGTGCCTTAAGGGCTTGAACCATTTTCGGATTGTTGGCAAAACATCGGTCCTTCACGGTTGCCCACAAAAAAAAGTCCAAAGGGGTCAAATCGCAGTTCTGGGAATTTGGTGCGCAAATGATCGATTGTGGCATGGTGCGCCATCCTGCATGTACCAGAGGTCGTCCAAATCCATGTCTTCAATTTCAGTAAAAAAAAGTCGGTTAACATGGCTCTGTAGCACCCACCGTTGACCGAATCGTTGTTCCCAGCCTCATTTTCGAAGAAAATTTGGTCCAATGATACCACCACTCCACAATCCGCACCAAACTGTCACTCTGTGGATGCATTGGTTTTTGGACAATAACGTGCGGGTTTTCCGAGTCCAGGATGCGGCAATTTTAATTGTTAACGTAGCGGCCGAGATGAAAATGCGCCACATTCTCGACGACGCACGGGGACCATGAGTGTTGTTGGATGCTTCATTTCGGGCAAAACTTCTTTTCAGAAAATGCACTGTTTGGGCTATACAGCACTCACTAAGGAAATAAGGAATGTGCAATGCTTTACCCGGCTCAATTTTTCTCTCTCATTACGATATTAAGACATTTAAATCCAATGTGCATTGGTATCTCCTTTTAAATCCTCTCCAGCTTTTCAAAACTTTCGCACTGCGCTCAAATATTTTAAGGGTATACATAATCCCTTTAGTGCGCGTAAAATTAGAAGAAAAAGGAAAGAAAGCAAATAAAGAACCAAGTGATTCATTTTCGTCTTAGTCTTCGTTTCAAATTTTTATTAAAAACAAAACGCTACCTAAAATTTTAAGTTTTTTTTCTGCCCTTAAGGCTGGAATACAAAAAAGACACTTTTTCGCCTGAAACAAAATAAATGAATTTTTATTGCAATCCCTATGACCCTATCAAACGCAAAGTCGTTTGCTTCGTTTTTTACACAATTAAAAAACAAAATCGTTGCATGGTGGATACTCATTTAAGATGAACCAGAACAAAAACTCGACTTTTTTCACGAAAATCACATTTGTGATTACAAAATTTGGGCTTCAAAGCGTTGTTAAGGAATAACCCTCCTTTCAGAATAAACCATATAAATGTACATACACAAAATATTGTAGGTAGGTATAAATAAAAGCGAACATTTGGAACCTTTCAAGAGAAAATAATTTATATAAACATAGTTATTTAACATAATATATTATATCCTTATAAACGTTGCCATTAATTTTGTTTATTAAGTTTTTTTTTTTAATTATTAAAATTGAAGGAACGAAAACAAAATCATTTTGAATTGAACCCACTCCGGACATTTCATGAAGTATAAGATTAGGATCTGATCCAAGACGAAACCTTAAACTGTTTATATTTTCAGCGCAGCTTTGCTCTTTGCTGTACACATGAGATTCCAATTCAAAACCAGCAGAAGAATAAAGATAACTTTTTTGTTCAGCTTACTAGAACTTTAACAGAAAACTATTACAAGTTTTTAACCTCTTCTAGGCATACAGAATTGTTTATTTATTTATATTGATGTTTGGTTTTCTACAGTTTTGCAGTAAATTAAACATCTCGAACGCCAACTTGCCTTTATCTAATTTAAATAATCATCAACATTTTCATCTAACCAACAACCAAGAGGTTATCTTCGGGGAATACGTGAGCTGGTACTTCCAAGTTAAGTGGTGCTGGACCCTTGCGAATACGACCAGAGGCGTCGTAGTGAGATCCGTGGCATGGACAGTAGTAGCCTCCGAAGTCACCGGCATTGGCAATTGGTACACAACCCAAATGCGTGCACACACCAATCACAACAAGCCATTCTGGGCGTTGTACTCGTTGCTAAAGGAAAAAGTAAAATCAATAAAAACAACAATAAATAAAACATTTTTTCTTACATCATCTGATTGAGGATCACGAAGTTCAGCAAGTGAAACACCACGTTCGCTTGAAATTTCGCTAGCTGTTCGGTGGCGAATGAACAAAGGTTTACCTCTCCATTTGAACGTCACAGACTTGCCCTCTGGGATGTCGGCCAACTTAACTTCAATCTTAGCCAAAGCCAAGACATCAGCTGAAGCACTCATAGAGCTAACGAAATGTGTGACCAAGGCCTTGGCACCGTAAGCAGTACCGACTGCGCCCGAAGCAACGAGCATATAGGTGAAAGCCTTACGACTTTCAGCGGTGTCGTCCTTCCTATCCATCCTTTTGGCTGTTTCTCGGCGGTAGGGGGAGAAGTCTGGTACTTTCAAGTCAGTGTGGGCGCATCGCACTTGGGTTACGGCTGTAAAATTAAAATGTTAGAACTGTCGAATAAGGAAGAACGATCTATAGAAATGACAGTTCACAGATAACCTCAAAAAATTACATAATGCCAGTAGATGGTAGTTTTTTTGAGAAAAATTGTATTTGCATTATGCAATTTTCCATGAAAATCTGTTGAATATGATGAATAATCACTTTGTAATCCAGTTTGGGCTACAATAGTGGCCAAAGGAGCGTTTTTATTCAGGGCACTGCTCACTACGACGGATTTTTTCTCCGTGGTTGAGATAACAGTCGGTTTTAAACTGTTGGAAACTGCTTGAGTGGTTGCCCGCAGGTATGCTCGTGATGCCGCGTTAATCATTTTGGAAAATTTGAATACTTTAAAACTTTTAATTTGATTTAAAAACGAATATGAAGTGCAAAACCCCTTTTTTGATGGTCAGGTCGAAAATTTTTCTGTCCAAGCAGTGGAAAATGACAAATTGACAACAGACGTCGTTCTCGTAAAATCGATTGACATTTTCCAAAAAATAAAAATAAAACATGTCTACATGAGATACGATATACGATATTTGCAGTTCGTCTTCACCAGACTGAAATATTTCCGAATAAATGTTTAACATCTAGGGTAACTGGCGCAAAAAATTAATTGAATTAGTACGATGCTAAAGCTGTTTTAGTATGATACTAGGTTAAAACAACAAATTTGCAAATTTTAATCGAATATAGCATCATACTTCTTTACCCTTTTATTAAAGTTAAAATCATCGAACTCTTATTTTATTTTTTATGTAACTCCCCATCACAGCAAACGCGCCAAATGTGATTTAAGCCTAGTACGCAGATCGAGACAAGACAAATTTTATCTCTACAAATTTAATCTCTACAAAACTTTTCCAAATCTCGCGCAAAAGTTTGAAGTTGGATAGATGAAATCTACTTTAATGTATTTTTTAGTGTATCTCTGGAACGGGTTGTCTTACAAAAGTTGTTCATACCTTTTTGGAATCTCATCTTGATGCTCTCAAGACAAGCATCAGCACCTTTTAAGCCTAGTACCCAGATCGCGCTAAATTTTATCTCCCACATTTTTCTCCAAACATCAGCTAAAATCCAAGCTAAATTTTGACATAAGAACTTTGTGGAGAATATGTCACAGAAAACAGCTGTTCTCTAAATAAACTTTTTTAGAGATTTAAAAGAATTTGCTTTAAAGTATGATTTTTTAAGATTTGTGAATGAGAACGAATGAGAATTATGAATTATGAGTGATTTTTGTTGTCGAAAATCTTATAAGACTCCCGTCACCAAATATTCTTCTAAATATTATTCAAATATTATTCCATTTCAAATTGAAATTGAAATTTAGCTCGAGAATAAATGTGCCAGACAATTATTTCGTGCGCTAAATTTTGACACATAAGTTATATGTACAGTTCGAATAGAAATTTTGATTTTTTAGCTGGAGCAGAGTACCTCTCTCCTAAAATGCTTGACATAATTTTAGCTTGGCTAAAATTTGGAGAGAATTTTGTATGGGAGATAAAATTTAGCGCGATCTGCGTACTAGGCTTAAAGCAAAAAAAAAAAAACATTTTAAATACAAAATTAAAACATTCACTAACTTAAAACCTCAGTCAACGCGCCGAAATCGGTGGCAAAGTAAAAAAAATCGCTTTAAATCGTTCAACGGCAAGATTTTGTTCACTCCACTTACCCCGAGATCACACAACAAAGAAATGTTTGCCAGTAAGCAAGTTGTACACATACGCATTTTTTATTAATACAACCAACCTAAGCAACTTGCTCGTCAACTGGCATGATAGTTGGTAGCCAGGCAAGTTGAGAAGCAAGTAGTCTGATAGCTGCACTAAACTTGTAAAATTTATTATTGAATTATTGCATTGTTTTTATTCTTCTGACGTTCACATTCATAAATAGAAATTTTGTTTCGGTGACGCATGCGTTGGAGCGAAATAAATAAAATGTAAAATTTCAAAATATGCAGGCACCTTGCTTGTCAAATGACGTGCCGTCTACGTCACAGTAAATACACCAATAGGAATTTGGCTGGCAGTGTATGTACCCAACCCGCTTGCTAGTGCCAGTGTATGCCTTCTCGCTAAACAGTTCACGTTTCTAAAAACTCTTTTCCTCGTGTGAAGGGGGAGTAGGAGAGATTCGGATATCGTACGATAAAAACTGTACTACTCTGCCGACTTTATGAGATTATGGTTCAGAACTTTGATATTTCTCTTTTAATAATGATAATATCAATCAATTTCCGTATCCGTATACAAATTTGAATATAATAATGCTATACATTGTAATGCTATACATTTTTATAATTTAAAGTTATTTTTGTTTTTGAGTACCTATCTATCATTTCAGAATTATTCCTTTTATATACTTTTTTTCAAATAATTCCTTGAAAGATAAAAAATGTTTTAATCGACTGTCACTTCTTTTAAAGATGATATTCGAAAGATTCAAAATATGGACTGTTAAAGAAGGTTTTCCGATGTTTAACAGTGACTGTGAAAAGGTAAAGTGAATCGAAGGATAGGTCCCTTGATTAGCAGTAGCAGTCGCAAGCATACGACATTTCATGATTAACCTTGTTTTCATCATTTCATAAAATTAATAACAACCATCTGTCGGCTCTCGGAATAAACACTTCTGTACACTTCTGTCTCTTGCGAGGAAGTGACAAATCCCCCAAGAGCATCTCAAAAGTATGTCATACAAAATGTGTTTGTCATCTTAGCCGCTTAAATTGAGATAACAAATAAAGTTGTTTGTTTAAATATGTTTTTAAATAACGTTAGTAAAACCTATATTTATAGCGTTTTTAAAGTTTTGTCCAAATGCTTAGGATCTTAAACATTTGAAGCTTCTATTAAACTGATAAATTAAGCTTTAAGAAAACTCTTAAACCGTTCAGTTATGAGAAAATGTATCTGTGTATCTACTATTATAGGTACCATCTAAATTTAAGGCAAAGTAGTTTCTCTTACAATATTAGTTCTGAACAATCAACTATATTATTTATATATAGTACTGTAAACGTACAGTGTATATAATTAATTATTTTAAATAGTTCAAATGCATAACCAAAATAAACCAATTTTCACAAATGACTTGGCACCTTTGGTTAAAATATCCAGTTGTAAGCTTGATATTACTTTAAAATTCTTTAATTCTGTTCATTTTGTCCCTTGACAAAACGTCCTTCATTCATGTAAGTCATCACTTTCAATTTTCCAGGGCAACTGATAAGGAAGCAGTCAGGTATGAGTATATGAATTTAATATATATCCCTATGTAGCTTCTATAGCTAATGCTTTTATATACAAAATAATTATATAGTTTTCTTTATCACCCCCTGAGCGCAATTCCTGCAGCTTTTGTCGGAGGGTGGCATGTAAGCACGATGACAACGCATTGTGTGTTGGTCCTTACACATTTTTGTTTGTACGTTTTACTAATTCTTAGGGTTAGATAGTTGGGTCACGAGTTTTGCCTGAAACAAAGAAGTTTCTATGTTCGAATTTTATGAAATAATTCATATATGTACTAACGTTGTTGGGACTTTGATTTTTCTAAAGTCATTTGTTAGACTGATAGGGATGATTCCTGTTTTTATATTTAACAGGTTTTTTTTGCTTTTACTAGGTCTTTTGTCGGACAAGCGATGGCACCCATGAATGGCACTTACATCGAACAAAACTTAAAGGTTTTCCAAAGTCAGTATGTATGTTAATGACCACATATAAAAAGTATAAAAGTATATGATCATATCTGACGTAGCAGCGACATCCTAAAGTTTTCTTAAAACACACCGCTCCATATAACTGGCACGGCCAAATATCTTGGTTAAGTTATCGGTCGTAAACTAAACTGGAAAGAACACATCAAAGAAAGGGAAAAAAGGGGGTAATAGCCTCCTACATCTGCAGTAGAATTCTTATCACGAGAGGGGGACCCAGCCCCAAAACCATTAATTGGATGTACACAGCCTATCCTGACGTATATCTGTTTAGTTTGGTGACCAGCCTTGACTAAGGGAACCAAACTTAAAGCCATGACAAAAATTCAGACAAGGGAGACATGGATGGAAATTTGGGTCCTAAACGCAAATCATGTATCGGTCCTTACAGAAGGTTCCAAAATGAAAGCAGATGTAGGATCAAGCATCTTCTCAAACGACCCACCTCATAAGTGCTTGCAGGTTGCGAGGCCTCAAAATATTATTCCACATGTGAACTGGCGAACAAGAACATTGATATCTTCGTAGATAGCCAGGCGGCAATTAGAGCTATTTCGTCAAAATGTCACGAATTCAAAACGTTTTGCTCGTTGCCAAAGTGAATTAAGGTTGCTCGGCGAAACAAATTCAGTCACCCTTCGATGGGTCCAGGGACACCTTCACATTTATAGAAATAAAATGACTGATGAACTGGCCAAAAACGGTTCATGACTTGAACCGACCTAAATTATTGTACCCTGGGTACTTATGCCACTGGAGCAGGAAAAGTATAGATTTCACCAAAGTTTCATTAAGACCACAAATGACGGATGGTCAACAATTGACATCTGTCGGGCAGTACGTAGTTCTGTGCATTGCTGTACAAAATGTCTCTACTAAATTTTGCCAGGAAAAATAATGATATACAAGCAGTATTTTGCGGGACAAATTTTTGACAGCCACCGTATTCCGAAAGTGATTTTTGTTAAAACTGGTTTTATGTAAAAGGTTCTGATGCTTCTCTTGAAAGCATCAAAGGAGATTCCAAAAAGGTATGAACGACTTTGGTAAGACAATCCGGTTTCAGAGATACACTACAAAACACATTAAACTATTTTTTATTTCTCCAAATTCAAACTTTTGCGCGAGATTTGGAAAAGTTTCGTAGAGATTAAAGTTGTAGGGATACAATTTGTCTTTGCTCGATCTGCGTACTAGGCTTAAGGATTAATTGTTCTATAGTTCGAATTGACCTAAAATCCACATAATGCTAAGCTATCTCGATGATTTTCATTGTTTGGCATAAATGAAATTTTCTTTCTCTCGCTTCAACTTTATGAGAAAAATTAAAACACCATTAGTATTTTGATAGATGTGTCGCTCAATTTAATAGTGAAGTATCTCCATACAAATGAATTTCGAGATAATAAGGTTTTTGCGAAATGATGAATAGACAAAAAAACAAAATCAATGCGCTTTAGGTTAATATTTTTTATTATTCGTAAAAAGTACAAGATTATAATAACCTTTACAGATTTTATTAATTATTTTATTAAACGGATTTGTGACTTACTTAATTTTTATAGTTAAATAATAAAATCACTTCAAGAACAAAAAACATTAATTATCGGAAATATAATTCGTATTTGGAGTAGATTCTCTTTTATATTGAAAGATATTAACAAATATAATACCATTAAGCAAAGAAATCCATTTTTTAAAAAAATGGATTTACACCACTTTTATAATGAACGACACAGATGCTGTCAAAGTTAATCTTCTTTGTAATCTTTTAGAGCGGTGGAAACACTTAATTAAATCTCTTGCCCTTAATTTCGGATTATCTTTTGGCGAAAACGTGGTATAAGGCTAACAAATAGCCGTGTTTTTTTGGAAAAGTTATCCGTAGTACAGTAGGATTTTATATGAAAAACAAATATAACATCTGCAGTAGGATCACTGCCGATACTCGAATAAACGTCAAATCTCTATCCGCAGCAGGATTTCACTTATCCTTTTATCGGCAGTGATCCTATTGCGGATGTTGTATTTGTTATTCATATAAAATCCTACTGTATTACGGATAACTTTTCCACAAAAACACGGCTAATGTAAGAGTTGCTAAAAAGTCGTTTCCTCTTCTGGTCTGGCTAACAATGCATCACTTATCACTTTTTCATCCATAGTTTGTATAGAAACGTCAAATAAAAACAAACAAACGTCAAATGGAAACATCGAATAAATCAAGCGTAGTTGTCCATTTAATTTAAATGTGAAATGGCTGTGATTATTTAGTGTTGTATTTTTGTCACAAATTTGAAAGGATAGTGATGGCATTTATAATGGTGATGGAGTTTTTTGGTGTGGTGACTTTGTCTTTTTTCATAAAATTTTTTTAAATCTAAGAAACAACTTAGCCTAGATTATTATAATTCTAAAAACTCCTTTATCAACTTGTATCATTATCACTTTCTGTTATCGACAGTTTATAAATAAGGGAAAGTCAAAGAATTTTTTGAGCTATTTGTGTTTTCTACAAAATGAAGATCCAGTGTATAATATTTTATTTAATCTTAATGTAGACATTACTTTTTTTTCATCCACGCATAGCTGAATGATATCATTTATTCACCTAATTGCCTTGATGGGACTTGCAGAAACAAACGCTTCTTTTTTGACAGATGAAAAGTTGAGTTTGTGTATTCGACTACAGTTCGCCATTATTTTTCTTATCGAAAAAACGGTTTTAAGCGACTTACTGTTTTTGAATTATCGCTCGGAAGGGAAGAGTACGAAATGTCGACAAAACAAAATGTCGACTGGACAAATATAAATTTCATCGACTGTTAAAATGTCGACTGAAGTTTGATCGACAAAAAAAAAAGTCGACATTTTAAAATCTCGACTATTAAAATGTCGACTGGAAACTTGTCGGTGAAAATGTCGACTTTTATCCAAAATTGAGTTAAATAAAACAAGAATGCTCTCTTTTAATATGTTAACTAAATTTTATTATTAATTCAATTATATAAACTTTGCATACACCCAACCTCGCACCCACCCCAAATCCTATAGTGTGCCCAAGCAGGGGGGTTACATAGCTCACTGTTTATTACTATTAATTCAATTATATAAACTTTGCATACACCCAACCTCGCACCCACCCCAAATCCTATAGTGTGCCCAAGCAGGGGGGTTACATAGCTCACTGTTTACGCGTCGACATTTTTTGAGTCGACATTTTTTGAGTCGATATTTTTAAAATCGAATTTTTGATAGTCGACATTTTGATCAGTCGACATTTTTATCAATCGACTTTTTGAAAATCGACATTTTGACGATCGATTTTTTTAAATCGACATTTTAAAAATTGAAGCTATAGTATATATATGAAATCATGACAATTTTTCATAGTATGTGCAAAACCATACATCCCGCGAGGTGGGTTTAACTTTTACTTTTCATGCGAATAAGGGTATGAGTTGAAAGTTTGGCATGTGCAAGTAAATGCGCATGTTTCAATCTGCAATACTGCTGCTGGGCATCATGCAACTTTCTAATAATTGTCCTGTGAAATGTGTGCGTAAACATGTGCGTGCATATTATATAAAGCAAATATAAGCAAGCTTTACGAGTATTTAAAAAAAAAAAGAGTTTCACATAAAGCGCAGGCAAGCATAAAATGAAAATGACGAAATTGAACAAGGAGTAAGGAATTTGGGTGAAATTCTTTTATAAGAATTGAAAGCTATAGAAGATATACACATGTATGTATAAGAATACGCAGTTAAGCGAATGCATGGTGTGATCAAATAAATTGTCTTACTGTTCCAAATTATAGTATCCGTAAACAGCTGCTTATTTATAAAGATATGAACATGGGTATAGGAGTGTACGAGGAGCATTTATCTTAACCTTGGAAACACTGCTATTTGTAGAAAAATAATTTTTGGAATAACTTATCTATGTTCATGTTTTTGTTTCGTTTCAAACATTAGTATAGTTACATATAAATTGATTGATATTATTTGTGTTGGGTGATTTCATAACCTCCCAGAGAGAATGTGTTAATTTGATATATGGAAATATTTAATCAAGAAAAATTAGAAAATCTCTGCGGATAACGATGGGCAAGTTTAACCCTTGGTATATTGATTATTGACGTTGGCATTCAGTGTTACCGCAGGTTTAATTTTAAATGAGTCCTTTTAAAAATAATCGAGTCCCTGTTTTAGATTTTCGATAAAACCTGTTTTATTTCTCTATCATTCTCATCCTCAGATTGGTTCTTAAATTCAACTGTATTTATTGCGACCGATTCTTTAGCTGAGCTTGACCTCGATGAAGTATAGCTGGTTAATTTTCGTTTTAAAATATATTTATCATTTTTAGTTTTTCCACACCCTTGTTCTTGAATAACAAAACTGTTAAACAAAAACAATAACGTGAAGTGATGTAAATGAAGAAATTTCAAATTTCAAGCATATCTTTCGAATTTCTGTCAATTACATACAGCGCCTCTATACTTGAATGAATTCCGAATGAAAGCGTTCAGCAAATAAAATTAAACGAAGTTCACACTATAATTTTAGAAATTTAGGTATTGAAAGTGCTTCCACTTGCAAATTGATTTAACCATATTGTATAAAGTGTTTACTTTTATTCTTATGAATTTAAGTCAAATCTTAGAGATGAGTCCCTAAAAGAAATATGTAGTCCCATTTGACTCATATGAGTTCCAGTGGTAGCACTGTTGGTATTGTTCTCGTAACACATTGTACATACACATTCTGTATGGGGGATTAAAGTTTCTTAAAACACTTAAACGAATGACTCGTATACGCTATAGAATAAGAATTAATGCAGATAGATACATACATTGCAAGGGTATAGCATTCAAAATGTTCTTAAAACAACAGAAACTCATTTTATCGTTTGTCGAACTACTCGTATAATAATTATTATTATCCACATTTTTAGTATAAAGCTTGTGATACATAGGGTCATAAAAATATAAATTTAATTGTAATGGACTGAGAATGTACTGTTTATTAATATAAATAAAAAAATATAGGCACAACAGATGTTAGAAAGTAGATAACCTGAATCAACTTACTTACAATTCTTAACCATTTTTGTGTGCGTGTTGTCGGTGGGAATGGAGGAGAACTACAAATTTCTCCTGAGTCCGAAATGATAAGATGAGTGACAAGAGGTACTTTTGGAGTATTTTTCACTTACTCCAACCCCTAAAAAAAAATACATTTTTAGGTGGCAACGGCTGGGAAAAGAAACCCAGACCTCCGGCATTACAGTCCCAAGCAATAACAAATATGTCAAGGGGTACTACAAGATATTTATTACCTTATGATATTACGCTGGTGATATCTACATAGTTGAAACTTTGGTTTTATGGAAAGCAATGCTACAAAAGAGTGGGACTCGAGCCTAAATCGGTAAATTAGCAGTCAAGCATATAAAGCTTCTTTAAAAAAACACGAAAATAATGGTGTAGAGAGGGCGGCAGTTGTGTAGGGCCTTTCTCAGGAAAGTAGTAAATCCAAAGGCTTGGTGCGCGAATTACGATTTTAAGCCGAGAAAAATAAAATACAAACAAATAGTTACGGCAATGTTTTACTTTTAATCTTTATTCTTCCATATAACGCTTAAGACTGACTTTCTTTTCGGCAAGCTAACATGATCTACCTATATTATATCAAGAAAACATCTGTAGATAATCCTCGTTCAAGGTCTTGATGGATTGGATATAATCCTCTGTTGTTTTTACGTTGTTGTTGTTTCGTACAGTGCATCTCTTTTTCAATGCTTATCTCTAATCCTCGCTCAAGGTCTTCATCGAGATAACACTTCTGTTGTTGTTACGCTGCTGTTATGTGTTGTTATCTTATGTTACGTTGAGTGTTGCCTATGCGAGGTTTCGTGACTCGCGCCGCTAAATGTCATAAAGAAGCAGAGACAAGACTGCGGCCAAGAAAGGAGACTCCTAAAATACTGTAATATTTTTGCTAGGTTCGTTAAATAAAACTTATTACTCTTTCTAATATTTCTTCTTTATTTTACTTTCCAAATCACAACAATAAATCTCAATTTATAATCAACTCAAATACTTTATTCAAATTAAAATCACACTTGTTTTACACAATCCAATAAGCAGAGTTTTGCACACTTCCGTAATCAAAAATCAACTGTCTCTCGCTCACCGTGAACACTCCCTTATATACTCAAATTAGTTGTTCTCGAAAGTTCTTGTCTTGGAATGTTCTGGATGTTTGGAATAAGGGGAAATACATTTGACATTGGAAAAGAGCTTTTTGTTTCTTCCAGAAATTAGATATGTAATTTTCCAACAGATGGCGCTGTAGTAGTATAAAGCTCTGTTCACAACATTGCCCCCTTCTTAAGATTGTTCGTCCCGAACAATTCTATCTCCAGCTTCGCCACTGTATCGGTGCAGTCGATCGCTATGCACAACTTTTAACTTTCCTCTTGACCCTCTTTGAATTCGGTAAACTACATCATTGATTTTCGTGACGACAGTATAGGGGCCTTCCCAGTTTTGTTGAAGCTTCGGCGACAATCCCTTTTGACGATGTGGATTATACAGCCATACACGATCTCCTACTTGGAATCCTGTCGTGTTTGCTCTTGTATCGTACCTTGTCTTCATTCGATCGCTGTAAGCGCTCATTCTAGTCCTGGTCCTTTCGTGTATGTCGATTAGCCTCTCTTTTAGGTCACTCACGTAATCCCCAGTTTCCTGAGACTCTTCTGATGGGTGTCCAAACCTTATCTCACTAGGCAGCCGTATGCTTCTTCCGAAGAGGATTTCAGATGGTGTTTGTCCTGTTGAGCTATGTATTGCACTTCGGTAGGCCATCAAAAATAGTGGTATGTGCCTATCCCAGTTTCTTTGGTAGTCGCCTACGACCTTAGTGAGGTGCTCTTTTAAGGTCCTGTTGAATCTTTCAACCATTCCATCAGATTGAGGGTGAAGTGGTGTGGTTCTCGTTTTCTTAATGCCAAGGAACGCGCAGACCTCTTGGAATATGTTCGACTCGAAGTTCCTTCCTTGGTCGGAATGAAGTTCCATAGGCACACCGAACCTGCTTACCCAGTTAGACACAATCTGGTCGGCCACAGTCTTGGCTTCTTGGTTCGGGATAGCGTATGCCTCAGGCCATTTGCTGAAGTAATCCATTACCACCAGAATGTATTTGTTTCCAGCATTCGTTTCCGGAAATGGGCCAGCCACATCAACAGCAATCCTTTCAAACGGTGAGCCGACATTATATTGCATCATTTTTCCTTGCAGTTTTCTACCAGGTCCTTTGGTTGCAGCACAAGCGTCACAATTTTTGCACCACTTTTCAACGTCGTCTCTTGCATGCAACCAGTAGAATCGTTGCTTCACTTTTTCTAAAGTCTTATTGACTCCCAAATGGCCTCCTGAAGGTCCATCATGCATCTCTCGAAGAACCTCTTTGATTTTCGATTGAGGTAACACAAGCTGCATCACATAGGATTTACCATCAGCGGACTCCCATTTTCGCCGAAGAACACCTTCTTGCACATGAAGTGAGTCCCATTGTGCCCAATAGGCCTTTAAAACTGGACTCCTATCGGAAATGTCATTCCATGCGGGTTTTTCTTCATGTTCCTTCCACGCGAGAAGAGGTTCAATGTCGGGGTCTTCTTGTTGAGCAGATCTTATTTCTTCATTGCTCCATCCACAAATGGGGTCAGCCCTTATTCGCAGAATGTTGATGGATTCCTTTTCTTCTTGTCGCCTGCAATGCTTGCAATCTATTTTACAAGGTCTTCGGGATAGTGCGTCGGCATTTGAGTGCAGCTTTCCCCTTCGGTGTTGAATTTCGTAATCGTAAGTCTGCAGTCTTTCTATCCACCTTGCGACTTGTCCTTCTGGGTTCTTGAAGTTCAACAACCAGTTAAGAGCACCATGATCGGTTCGTAGAAGAAACTTCTGTCCATAGATGTATTTGTGGAAGTGTTTCGTTGCCAAGATGAGTGCCAATAGTTCTCTTCTGGTCACACAGTAGTTCCTTTCGGTCTTCGACAGTACTTTGCTGAAATAGGCTACAACCTTTTCCTCGCCATTGTGAACTTGTGACAGAACAGCGCCGACTCCCACGTTGCTTGCATCAGCATCGATGATAAAAGACTTGCCTGGAGTCGGATAGATCAGCACCGGAGCATTGCATAGACGGTATTTCAGTTCCTGGAAGGCTTTTTCACACTCACCTGACCATTTAAACTGCTTGTTCTTTTCCGTAAGCTGATGCAAATTCTTCGCAATTCCGGCAAAGTTCTTAACAAAACGTCTGTAATAAGTAGCAAGACCAAGAAAACTTCGTAGTTGATGTTTGTCCTGTGGTGTTGGCCAATTTTTGACGGTGTCAACTTTTTCAGGATCAGTCTTGACTCCTTGGGACGAGATGATATGTCCCAAATACTTCACTTCAGTCTTGAACAGAGCACATTTTTCTGGGTTCAGTTTTAGGTTAGCCTCTCGAAGTCTCTGGAACACACCCCTTAGGTTCTTACAGTGTTGGTCGTATGTTTTTCCATAAACGATAACATCATTCAAGTAGACAAGACAAGTTTTCCACGTCAGGCCTTGAAGGACGCACTCCATCAAACGCTCAAATGTTGCCGGAGCGTTGCAAAGACCAAACGGCATCACCTTGAACTGCCAGAGCCCATTACCTGTGGAGAACGCTGTCTTTTCTCGATCTTCAGGATGAATTTCAACTTGCCAGTATCCACTTTTCAAGTCCAGTGTTGAAAACCATTGTGCTCCTTCCATTGCATCTAAGGTGTCGCTAATTCTTGGAAGGGGATAGCTATCTTTCTTGGTCACGTCATTCAACCTTCGGTAGTCTACACAAAATCGTGTACTTCCGTCCTTCTTTTTGACTAGGACCACTGGTGACGCCCAAGGACTCTTGGAGTTCTCAATCAAACCATCCTTCTTCATGGTGGTAATCATTTCCTCCGCTTCGCCTTGTTTGGCCAGTGGCAGACGTCTTGCGGGCTGACGAATGGGTCTTGCATCTCCTGTATTTATTCGATGCTGCACCATTTGTGTCCTTCCATATTTCCCGTTTGGTGAAGCGAAAATGTCGGCATACTCATTCAGAAGGCTTTCTGCCGTTTTAACCTGATGTTGGTCTAGGTTAGATGAATTGAGTATCCTTGCTTTGATGCTATTGAGCTTCTCAGGGTCTAATGTCTGTCTCGGTGTTTCAGCGTCAATTTGTGTTATAGCTGCTACAGATTCGCACTTACCGATAATTTCTCCTTTCGTTAACTTTACATCGTACGGTTTGGTGTTGAGTATCCGTACGGGGACCATATTGTTCTTCGGAGCCACAAGTGTCTTCCCAATGATGACGTTTTGGGAAGAACAATCTGGGCCTGGTTCCACCATTAGGTATCGATGGCGTCCACACTCACCATCTAATTTTGTCCAAAGAAATACCTCAGAAGAAGTAGGAATAACCACATCTTCTTTGATGACAGTCCTTAGAGTTGTTATTCCTTCGTGCCCATAGATCATTGGAATCTCTGTATTCTGGTATTTGAGTACCTGGTTGCCGATATCCAAAACTACTCGATGTTCTTTCATGAAGTCCATTCCGATGATGCACTCGTCACATATATCTGCCACCAAAAATTTGTGTGAGAATTCTAGATCTGCTATTCGAATTCCAAGTCGGACGTCACCATAAACCCTAGCTGCTTCTCCTGTAGCAGTTCTTAGACGGTAGCTATTGGTGTTGTGTAGCCAATTCAGATGTACTAGGTCTTGACGCACAATGGAGGCTGTGGCACCGGTGTCGATTGTGACCACACGTTTGTTGCCATTTAAAGTTGCCTCGACAGTCAGACTTTTATTGTCTCGTTTAGTCTGAGAAACCTGGATGGTGTTTCTGGGGCCATCGATACCAGAAACCAGCTTCTGCCCCTCGAAGTTGGTTCTTACTCGTTTCCCTGCTGGGAAACTGTTCGGGAAGTAACACTGGTGTTATTGTTACCTTGTTCTGAGTTTGAAACTCCGTGCCCACAATGTTGACAAGCTCTTCTTGGTGGTAATCGACATTGACGCTGTAAATGTCCGGTCTTGTTGCAATTCCAGCACTTTGCAAGTCCGTTTCGTTGGTTCCTTTGGACATCAGTTCTTTGACATGAGCATTCTTCGACGACGGCTTCTCTAAGTCGATGTACTCCGTGAGAAGCTTGCTCAGCTGCTTCCATTGTCAAGGCAAACGCTAATGTTTCCGAAAGAGTTCGTTTTCCAGCAGTTCGCACGGCCCTTTGAAGATGTATGTCAGAAATGGCACGAACAAATGCCTCAACTGCGAACTGGTTACAAATTTCCTCTCCAACATCTGGATATGCAAGATGAACAAGCCTTTCAATGTCCGCTTGCAGTTGTTGTAGAGTTTCGCCCCTCTTCTGAACTCTAGAATTGAGTTGCACTTTGAAGACTTCTTTCATGTGGCTGTTACCAAAGCGTTTGTCTATAGCCAAAACCAAGGAATTGAAGTCGCCGCTCTTATCTGCTGGTATGGTTTGCAACAACTCAGCAGCTGCTCCTCTAAGAGCAAGGGTTAAGGCTATATACTTGTCAGCCTCATCCCAGCCATTTGTTGTGGAAGCTGCCTCAAATTGCTTCTTGTATATTGACCAAGAAGTTTGTCCATCAAAGGTAGGAGGTTGCATCTCTTTTTTTCTCAAAGTTTCCCCAGAACTTTCCCGAATCTTTATGTTTCGAACACGGTCTAACTCTTTTGAAAACGTCTCCATTTTGTTGTCGACTTGATTCCCTAGCAATAAAACACGTTCATCTAACTCTTTTGAAAACGTTTCCATTTTGTTGTCGACTTTATCCTCCAGCAATGAAACACGTTCATCAAGTGCAAATACATTATTCTCGATGTTAACAAGCTTGCCTTCTAGCATGTTTCTCTGCTCTTCGAGAAGGTCTTTTTGTTCGCTATGCTGTTTCTCAAGGCGTTCGAGAATATTCTTTTGTTCATTTTTCTGCTCATTGAAACGTTCGGTTTGTTCATTTCGTTGCTCTTCGAGACGTTCGAGAACATTCTTTTGTTCATTCTTTTGTTCATTTCGTTGCTCTTCAAGACGTTCGAGAACATTCTTTTGTTCATTTCGTTGCTCTTCGAGACGTTCGAGAACATTCTTTTGTTCGTTTTTCTGTTCATTTCGTTGCTCTTCGAAACGTTGAAGGAGAAGACTAATCATATTTGAAACATCTACATTTTTACTTACGTCTGCTTCCTCAGCGTCAGCTTCAAAGACGAAAATGTCCGGGTCTTCATTTTGTTGTTTCAAATATTCGGCCAAACGCAGAACAAGCTCATTTTTTGATCCTGCTCTAGAAAGTTCTCGCTTGCCCAATTCACTTTTCAGCTCATTACAGTTGAGCTCTTTCAGCAACTTGCTCATTATTATTTTTTTTTTTTTTTTCGCACACTTCACTGCACAATAAGTTTTATTCCACTTTTCTGACACCAATGTAATATTTTTGCTAGGTTCGTTAAATAAAACTTATTACTCTTTCTAATATTTCTTCTTTATTTTACTTTCCAAATCACAACAATAAATCTCAATTTATAATCAACTCAAATACTTTATTCAAATTAAAATCACACTTGTTTCACACAATCCAATAAGCAGAGTTTTGCACACTTCCGTAATCAAAAATCAACTGTCTCTCGCTCACCGTGAACACTCCCTTATATACTCAAATTAGTTGTTCTCGAAAGTTCTTGTCTTGGAATGTTCTGGATGTTTGGAATAAGGGGAAATACATTTGACATTGGAAAAGAGCTTTTTGTTTCTTCCAGAAATTAGATATGTAATTTTCCAACAGATGGCGCTGTAGTAGTATAAAGCTCTGTTCACAACAATACATTTAGTCAGTTGTGTATGTTAAGAACATTGTTCCCCCGGGCCCTACCACAATCTAAACACAAAATTGCTATTTCTTTTATGAATTTTTAAGTTTCTGTTAAGTGTCAAATAATTTAAAATATAATGAAATGTCATCAACGCTTATTAAAAATGTCCTTAGGTGGTGTGCTTTTCAACAGTCAAAAAACACCTCAACAATTTTGTATAAGTACTCAAATTTATAAAAAAAAAGCATTGGCAGAAATGCTCTTGCGACAGCAAGCAGAGTTAGAGCAGAGACAGTTAGCAGAATTATACTGAACCTAGTGTGATCCTTTTTACATCATAGAATTCGTGATCTGCATTTGAAATTCCTCTTTTAATAACGAATGTCAAACCGAACTGTCATCCAAGGCTGAATATGTTTAGTATAATACTACGTTTTCACCAAGAGATAATCATGGATTTAAGTGGATTTACCATAAATCTTCTACAAATCTCGCAGATTATCATACACATTTAAATATAAATGTAAATGTACTAGATTCGAAATTAATCTTGTTGAATTTTCATTGGATCAATTATTCTATAATTCGAACTGACCTATATCCATGCGCTTAATTATCTCGATGATTTTTCATCGTTTGGTACAAATAAAACTTTGTTTCTCTCGCTTCTACTTTATAAGAAAAATTAGCATTTTGATAGGTGCTGTCAAAGTTAATCTTATTTTAATCTATTAATCTCGGATTATCCTTTGGTGAAAACATAGTATAAGGTTTGCCATTTTATACGTTTAATAACAGCTGAACGTGTAAAAATTGTGAAAATTTAATACAAAAATAGTAATTTTATAGTAACTATACGATTAACACAACTTTTTCTTCTGTGATGGAACTTAGTTTTAATCGGTGGATACTTTAATAAACAAAATGATCCCATATGTCGACCTTAAAATCCATGCATAACTGTGGAAAGACAACATTCAGTGGTGTTCGTATCCATACAAAGTAGTTGTATGGTATGCAATTTGCTCTGGTGGTGTCATTGATCCATACTTCTTTGGAAACTAAGGGGATGTAACTGTCACCATCAATTCTCATCGCTATAGTCAAATGTTAATCGATTTTTTTTTCAAGCTGAAATCAAAAATATCGATGTGGAAGACGTATGATTTAAACAAGACGGTAATACATCTTTCACAAAACAGTGATTAGTCGCCGTTAGATTTCTTTTTGTAGGGGTATGAAAAAGATCGTGTGTATTCAAACAATCCGCAATCTCTTGACACTTTGAAAACGAATATACTTACGTCGTTATGTGTCGAGAAGTCATGGAAAATTACCTTGCCTGAATCGATTTCTACAAGGACTTCCGTGCAGGACATTTGCATGATATTCCTTCAAAATGTGAACATTTTAAAAAAGAAAAGTTTGATCGAAATCTGTATCATAAATTTATTTATTCATTCAAAGCAAGATCAAACCGCCTCTTAGGGTGATACAGCAACTGGGGGATCTTTCACGCAAATAGTTCATGTAAGATCTTTGCTGTGTGGGATGTGGGCTCGTCCTGTTGAAAACTAGACATCTTCTATCTCCACAATTATGGCAAGAAATCCTATAGATCATTGCCAGGTAATTTACAAAAGTCACAGTGAAAATGTACCTCGAAAGAGAATAAAACGATTGCGTTTCGAGCAAAACATTAAGCATGCTTTCGCTAGCAAGTTGACTGGCTTCAAAACTGCGTGGTTTCAATTCACGATAACCATCTTGCAGGAAGATCTTCTTAAAACGTTTCTTTGATGTGGAAATACCTTTAGATTTCAGCTGAATAACTATGACGAAGGTAATTCTAATCTCCTAAAAATAGTAGTTGGAAGTTTAGCTTACCGGAAATTGATGGTGTTCAAAACTATACATTCTCCCTCAAACCAAAATCCTAGTTACTTATTCAATTCATATAACAAAGTTACCTTTTAATGTTATTTTATAGTAATTAAAGACATTCCCACACATTTTAATTATGTAGCTTACAAAATAAAACTAAAGTCGTAATTGATTTAAAACTTACATAAACCTTTATACATGCTTTCGAGAAGGTACCTACACTACATAATGTAGGTACATACAAACATTTAGATGCCTACAATTTATATAGTAGGCATACACAAACTTGGCTATTTTCAGTTAAATTTAATCTCCTACCACATTTTCACAAAAGTTCTTATAACATGCCAACTCCAGCAAAAAAAAAACACGAGAAAACAAAGTTGTCATTCGAATGAAAATTCAAAAACTTTTTTGAAAGTTTTACTAGCACAAGACCCATCATTCTATTTCCCTCGAAAAGAACCCCCTCCTCCTACCAGTTCGACAATGATCTACTTTCGAAACTACCATCCTGGCGCGCTTCCCACTCCAACAACATCAGTCGCAACGGACAATTTGCGAAAGTAGCAAAAACGAACAAGTCAGCAACGATAGAATGAGAATCCCAGAAGTGCGTGTATTAAACGAAGCACATCGACAGACATTCATCCTACCCCCAAAAGTATCAAGAAGAAGAAGAAAAGAAAACTTCCCCCCTCTTATCCACTTGAACCCCCTTACCAAAACCCCTATAATTTCTAACATCACACCACAGCACAGTACAGCAGAGTATAAGGCATACCAACTGGCACACATATATTTTCAATTTGAAGAAACGCACTGCCTTCTAGTTCTATAAATCTAAAGGCGAAGCGGAACAAAGGCAAAGGACTGAATACTACCAGGCTGTTTCCTGGCAACATCATCAGATCCCTGTTGTCGTCGTGGTCGTATAGTCATATAGTCGTATAGTCGTCGTCATCTTCTTGTCCTAATACCAAAAGTAATTCCCGTGGCGCCACTGTTATTATCGGCGAGCAGCAATACAACACTGATGTGCTGTTTCCAAAACAACTCAAACCCAAAGCGGTTGGTGATGGTGGGTGGTTGGGTTAGTGTGTATTTTGTAGGGAGGTTCTCCTACAAGCAAGCATAATTCATGGCCTTATCACCAGCGCAAACACAACCGCACATACATACTTATTCCCTCTGGATACAGCGCCAAATGCAATGCTACATAAAGAAAGCATGTATCCTGGTTGATTCACCGAACTCCCCCAGCACTGCTACGAGTATATCTATACACATAGACGAAGTACATAAAAGTGCCCCACTTTTCCACCCAACCACCTCCCCAGTGGGTCACAAAAAAGTGCAAAGCTATACGGGGATAGTGTGGTTTAATGTTGTGCAGCACTTTCCTTACATAGCAAACGAAAGTGAAAGCGAGACAGCGATACCAGATACCGTCATTAATACCCTTTTACGCTTTGCCAAGGACATTCGAGACATAAAAAGTGAAAGCTTGCAATTCGGCCATAATACAAATATGTAACTCTCGTAGTAGGTGTGCATGTCTTACTCTCTTAATTTCTTTCTCTTTCTTAAGTTTGCAAAACTCCAAGTCCTTACAAGAGACACCCACAGCAATACATAAGCACTTGCAAACTTGAACACTACGGTCAAGTGCAGTCCTTGAGAAAATACATTCACTCGCACTCTTTCGCTGTCTGGTTTCTCTCTTTTCCTACACTTTGCTTCTCCGCCAGACATGCGTACTCTTTCACTTTTCCTTTCACTTTCTTGAATCTCCAGGTTCTCAAGATTTCGCATCAGCTTTCTCTTTTGTTTTCTTCCGTGAAAGTAAAATCTCAATGTTTGTGGCTGCAAAGATCAAGGACGTTCATCAAAGAATCCACTTTTTACATACATAGGTATATCTCAGGATGCTCGTTTATGCATGTATGTGTAGGTATAGGTGGGTTTTATAAATCCTCGTAGATTTCTGCCGGTTGACAAGACTGTTGTTGTTTTTATCGGTTGCCTATTTTCTAACCTCATTCTCTGGGGGTTGGTTAATTTTCCTCGGGACGAAAAAAGGGAGATGTTTTGAGAACACACGCACATTTTCAACTTCTTGCTTGGATGTCGCAACTACATAATGGAATATGTACCTACTCTAATTGGAAACCAGAGTTTTAACTTGAGATCTCTTGTGGATGCTGTTGTTGTTGTAGCTTAGGATTAATTTACATATTTGCTGCATGAAAGCGGTACAATGCTTTATCTACAATATACAATACATACATTTATATGTACCTATAACTATTTTGCTTCAGTGGCCTAATTAATTTTCTATTCGTAAAGTTTCAAAAACTGGAAAAGCTCGACAGATAAAGACGTGGGATTTTACGGATTCGGGCATAAATTAATGCAAATCCTGGCGTAGACGCGAACATAGAAAATGAAGGGAATATTGCAAGGGAGAGAGGCCAACTCACGGAGTGGTGAATTTTGAGTTATGTTAATTTTAAGCTTAAATTATTGTAAGGGTTATCTAGCCTGAGAATTCAATTGAGGTGTGCGTGGAAACTGGAGCAATTACCGTGGCGGCAATTATCAACGCAAAACAGGCCATTGGTCTTAAAGATAAAATGCTTTTACTCAATATTTCGTGATCGTTGTTTAGAAAGGTTCTGAAGATGAGATATGTAATGGCTTCTTTAATGATCTAAAATTTCTTTGTTTAAATCAATTTCTTAAAATCTTTAATATTGTTCAAGGAGAGATAGGAGGTGTTGAGAATTTAATTTTAAGTAAATTCGTATTTTACTTTTGATTTCTTTATTAAGAATAAAAAATATAATTTTATAAATTGAAAATTAAGCAAACAAATTTCTAGGAAAAATAAAATAGAATAATAAAATTAAAGTGATTTTCTCTACAGTAATATTTTAGCAAATCTTAAATTGGTTTCAGCACAGTCTGATATTCCTTAAAGACGATGAAGCCAATAACTATCATCAACAGGAGGTGTCGATAAATATTGGTCTTGAATGTTTGCAAATTGAAATGGCAAGGGAGGACCGTGCGATGAAGAAGAAACGATCTCGCGAATGTGGTCATTCCAACGAAGATCGTGGTTGACACACATATAGAGTACTGAGTGCCTTTCGGCTTATTCGATGCAAGTGCCAGTCAAGGACAATGGCATAATTGATACATTTTGCTTTAAAAAGAATAGACAACAATTGAGTTTTCAAAGCATTAAACGCCACACAATTTGTTATACCCCTTTATTTAACAATGCTGCGAAGATTGGAGTTTAATGAGCTAGTAATACAACATGTATTAAACCATCTAATCCAAAGAATAAGGGTTGCATTGATACCGAACGCACCCATTTTTGATAAGACGTACTGTTTAATTCAGATATTCTGACGCAAAATTTTAGTCGAATTAGTGCGATATTAAAGCTGTTTTAGTACGAAACTAGCTTAACACAACGATTTTGCAATTTGTAATCGAATATAGCATCATACTTTCTCTACCCTTTTATTAAAGTTAAAATCAGCGAATACCTATTTTATTTTTTTAGTATCATGCTAACTTCATATGATTCTTTGACATTTCCAAACATTAAAACAGGTCTGTTTACTTAGTTTTTTACATGAACTGCCATTAATTTAGGTGTGTTCAGAAGCAATTTATTAAGTAAATTGCCTTAGTACGATACTAGTAAGAAAATGTTTAAAATTAAGAATGAGTTAGTAAGCTACTTTAAAGTTAGCAATTTGTTAAGTAGTATCATACTAAAACCTTAATATTTGGCTGCTGAAATGTGTATTAGTATCTCCTTTTAAATCTTCTCCAACTTTCTCGTTTCTCTTTCAGCGTTTGCACTGTGCTCAGACATTTTAAGGGTAGTCACAATATCTTTAGTGCGCGCAAAATATGAAGAAAATGTGATTTATAAAAACTTACTCATAAATGTTTGTATACTGATAATGATAAGAGATATAGGTTGTGCCTCATTATAGACCTAGTTAAGATTTATACACTTAGACTTTTTTGTAAAGAAGTTACGCAAGCACGGATCTACTAGCACAAATACATATATAAATAGAAGTTTATATGTATATAGTATGTTATAATAATAAAATAATGTATTAAATGTACATATGTATAATATATATGTACATATACATATATAAATATTTTTTTATTAGGTATATTAATAATTTTCGCTATAGTGAGTTTTTTAATGGGGTTAACTATGGCGTATGTGGAATATTTTTAATAGTTCTGAATTTGATTTTCTTCTAAAATCTGGATTAAATTTTCCTATATTATATGCACAATTATTATCTATATTTAAATGAATATAAATTACCTTAATACTTAAATGAGTAAGATCTCAGGTTTTCCAGACTTTCGCGCCAATGTCAGCTATAGGCCAAAAAGCAAGGTGAAGTCAAATTAATCACCCTATCGGAAGATGATATAAGTTTTGCAAATGGCGTCGTATGTCATTTATATTTGACATTTGTGAACTAGACAGCTGCAGTATATAAACAGACAAGCATTGGAGCGCTATACTCCGCAAAAGCGTGGAGTAATTGTGTCGATTTTTTGACTAATAATCGTTCGGTGGTGTTAGTGCAGCGTTAACTTCGACTTCGATTTCCTAATATTATCGTGTCAACTGGGCAAACATTTCAGCGCTAAGCTACTCGAGTCGATTAGACGGGAACCTCAGGAGCTCATGCATGTGGCCGCCACAGGACTAGTCGTTCGCCCGAGAATGTCAAATGTCACGGCTGTGGCTGCAGATTTTGCTGAAAATGAAGACACATCACCCAGACGACGGCGACGGGCCACGCAATTGGACATCACAAGACGGAACCTATAGCTAATTTTTGTCAAAGACTTATACATGTTGCAGTACAAAGTACAAACATTGCATCAGTTAAGGCCTTTTAAGCGTCCGTAGCGTGTGAATTACTGTCAATCCATCCTCAATCTCAACAACTAAGAGGACGACGATTTTTTGTCGAGAATCATCATGAGCGACGAGGCGGTTGCGTTAATAACGAAACCTTTGTTTCTGAAAATCCACGTGTGATGGACGGAGAGTCATTATATCCACTCAAAAACACTATGTGGTGCGGCGTTCACGCGGAAGGATTGATTGGACCGTATTTTTTAGAGGACGCCATCGGCAATACAGTCGATGTTACTGGTGAACGCTACAGGCCCAAGATAAACGACTTATTAGATACTGCCAAAATTGGATGAGCGGGGCGTGGTGAGAGTGATTGATGATTGTGAAGGAAGCGTTTCCTGGTCGCGTAATCTCCCGTTTTAGCGATTTGCTATTGCCAGCAAGATCGCCCTATTTAACTATCCCAGACTTCTTTCTTTAAGGCTACTTGAAGTCGCAGGCTTATGCCAACAAGCCTCAGAAAATCGCAGCCCTTAAGGAGAATATTCTACATAAATGCGAACAATTATCACAGGAAATCTTGCGGAAAGTCATGGAAAATGCGATAAAATAGGCATAATTGTGTATCAACACTGACGGTAGGCAGCTACTTAACGGATATTATCCTTTCCCCTTAACAGAAAAAATTGTAAAGGTCCAAATAAAGATCGTAGTTAAAGATTTAATTTATTAAGAAAGTAATTCAAAAACTAAATTGTATGTTTAATTTTGCGCCACCTTGTACGTGTGTTTTACCTAAAGCAAATGTTTGTATACATTATGTTATAATGTTATCTACTTTAGAATATTTTCTAAGCCAGAAACGATTAAAGTTCAGCCTTCTGCCGGTTTTTTTTTTTTAAACTTGATATACAAAAATGAGTATTGATAAAATGCACCTCTAGCTCTTCTTACCTAACAAAAAAAAACATGATTCAAGGTTTGTAGTATCCATTTGTTTTAGACATATTCTTCATAAGCAAAATCTTGATTTTGATAAAATGACATACGTCTGGCGGCTATTGACAGATTTCATACAACATGAATCTAATAATTAACAAAATCGATCTTTAATGTCGACTTCCTTTACACACTAGGGATTTCTATCCCGTGTCAAATTTTTCCTTGTGCTCTGCGTATTTCGTATACATGTAAATCCCTCTTCAAATACGGATTCGAAGAATTTGATATCTCTGTTAAAAAAATCGATTTTTTGGTGTGAAGGAACGTAAAATCTGTCGAGAGATCGAAATCTTCACACATAAATTGATTTCTTATGTGTAAAGGAAATCGACATAAATTATTAAATAGTTTTAAGTTCAGAACATAAAATTCTGTCTAGTTTTTTTTTAACAAATATGAAATATGAATTTATAAAAGCAGAAATCTAAAAATCTTAAGAGCATTCTTAAAAATGTACATGTTGTATATTCTAATAAGCCAATTTTTAGTTTTTACTTAACTCATTTATACAATTAAGAATCTATTAAAAAAAATTAAAATTTTCAACTTATTTAGTTCTCGAAATAAAATTTGTTTTTAATTCAAAAAAATATACATATTATGTCTATATCCAGGAAATATCTTTTCAACTTAGAAAGCTCTTGTAAATGAAATCAGACTAAAAACATAAATGTTGAAAAAAGAGCCAAGTTCTTCTATACAAAAACCTTTGTCTAACAAGTCAGCCGTGAAAAGTACTGAGATCTAAAAGTACACCAAGTTCTTACTTCATGAAGGTTTAATACCGAATATTTAAAGTAGAATAATATTGAAACAGCTATACAATGTAATAGAGAAATTTTATTATTTAATGATTACTGACTAAAATTTGATGGGTTCACTGGTCAAGTTTTTAAAACCTTTAGAATTGGGCATACAAAAAACTTGCCAAGAAAGCCCATCAAATTTTAGTCAGTAATCATTAAATAATAATAACATTTCTCTATTACATTGTAGCTGTTTCAATATTATTCTACTTTAAATATTCGGTATTAAACCTTCATGAAGTAAAAACTTGGCGTACTTTTAGATCTCAGTACTTTTCACGGCTGACTTGTTAGACAAAGGTTTTTGTGTAGAAGAACTTGTCTCTTTTTTTAACATTTATGTTTTTGGTCTGATTTGACTCCTTTTTGCAAAGATTTTAATATTTTGCCATGTCAAAATCTCGAAAGATACGGAAAGATAGAAGGGTGGATTCTACCTACTAAAATGAACTTAGTTTATAGCTTCCTATTTCTTTTGGTATATTTTCTTTTTGTTGTTGGTTGTTTTGATTTGCGCTTCAATTGTTTCTTCTTGTCCTGGCAAGATACCTAACACTAACATACCTACCTTAATTATAAATACTAGTACCTACATCCGCTCAAAGTCATAAAAAAGCAATAATTGTTAGGGATGCAATGATGTTTTTTTTGCAATTTTAACTCCTTTTTTAAATGAAGGCAGCCCACCAATTACTAGCCTAATTTGTGGTTTGATTATAGTTCACATCACAGTCAAGAGTTTTTTTTAATGTAAACTCATAATTTTTTCAGGCATGCAAATGTTTTCTTTTTTCATAGAGTATAGTTTCAAAATGACAATAAAAAGACACTTCGAACGAAAAATCTTAGATTTTCAATTTTTCGCTTTGAATGTACATTAAGCTATACCGCTCTACCAAATTTCATCATTCTACAGCAATCGGATGTGCTCCATATAAATTAAACATTTTCTCAGAAAGTGGGTGGATACCGCGCCCCCTGAATGGAAAACCTCAATTTTTATTTTTGTTCCTTTATATGTCCTACCGTTCTACCAAATTTCATTGTTCTACTGCAATCCGAAGTGTGCCATATATAATTGACATTAGTTCTGAGGAAGTGGGCGGATACCACGACCCTGAATGGAAAACCTCAAATTTTATATTTTTTTCTTTGTATGCAATTTAACCCTGCTACTTTACCAAATTTCATCGTTTTACAGCAGTCTGCAATGCTCCATTTAACCAACACCAATTCGGAGAAAGCAGGCGGATACCACGCCCCCGGAATAGAAAACCTCAGTGTTTATTTTTGGTCCTTTATATGCAATTTTGGCCCTACCGGTTCACAAAATTTCATCGTTTCATCCGACTGCTGTAGTCGGAAGTGCTCCATTCAACGAATACCAATTCGTGGGCGGATACCACGCCCCCTAAATGGAAAACTTCAAATTTTGTCCACTGCTTGCATGACAAGACCTAACGTTGTGCAAAATTACAAGATTCTTTGATGTCGGGAAGTGCTCCATAATTTTGATGATCTGTCAGTCAGTCAGTTACGGTTTTAGTGATTTTTGAGGCCTTATATCGCAGGAACCGCTTATGCTAGAAAATTGAAATTTGGCGAGGCGCCTGTGCTTGACTAGCTTAGCAAATATTCGGAATTTTAAGTTTCTGACTTCATTGGTACTGAAGATAGGGAGGGGTCAAAAATCGCCTGAGTTTGTTCCTGTAAAAAGGGTGTAGTGCCAGAACTTGGCTGGGCACTACAGTGCCCTTTGATTTGACCGAAAACTTAAGTAATAAAAAACAAAACAGATTTTTGTTATAAGTAAATTTTCTTGTAATTTTTGTCTAATATTTTGTGTTTTGTCAGAGGTGGAGAACTTTAAATTGGCAACACTCTTTTCACTGTTTGACAGCGAATTTGACTGTTATCGGTTGTTTTAAGGTAATCTTTGTTTGGCAATTCATCATGAATAGACACTCACCGGAGTTACATATGTTAGCAAATTTTTAAAATTTATTTTGAAAAACATGGTTCAATTAGAGAAACACATCGAGCGTTACGTGCGTTTTATGGTGCTCTTAATCGTCCCTGAGATCTATTAATTCGAGAAAATTGTGCCCATCGACTTTATATACTGCAAAGAGTGTGTGAAAATTGGAATGGAACTGGATTTGATTTGAGCATGAGTAAAAGAGCAAACGATGGAATAATGAAATAAGACAAGAGACGTTATGACAGTGGCGCCGTTCAAGAGAAATAAAAGTTTCCGTAATGGATGTATCTCCTATAAGTAATGAAAATCATAAAAGTCGTTTTCGAGATAAAATGTGTTTTGTTAAAAGTCGTATAACAATATCGTTATTTTTTGAGTAAAATACAAAATTTGAACAAAATTGCTTAAGTTTCTTAGGCTGCGGCAGGCATCTGCATGGTAGGTTTGAATAAAATCTCAAATTAATTTTTTTTTCTCGAATCCCAAACATGTCATATACTAACCTTCCTCTTTTTCATTCGCAAGTAAAAAAATCAAAGTTAAATAAGTTAGCATTTTTCTTTCATAAAGAAATGGTTATACGAGTATCTTATAAGAATCACCCTTTTAAAAAAATTCTGTCAACTTTTATTATACATCAAAGAAAGTAAGTTATCCCGCTTCATGAAGGACCAATCCCTATTCCTATGTGTATATTTATAGACTCAGTGTGCGCCTATATATTCGATTGTTTGCGTTTGTCCCATCAGCCTGAGCCGAAGTGCACATAGTGCTAAATCCTTAAAGCAATATATCGCATGACTTCGCAGTGTGTAAACCGCAATTTTCTTTAGATCCTCCAGAATTGTGCTGGCACTAAGGGTTATTTTATTTTGGTGGTGACGACGGTTACAAAGGCGTGTAGATACGCCAACAGCATACACGAATACTAAACCTAGCAAAATTTCACCAAAAAGTAAATTTATATTTATAGTGGTTGCCTGCCATGAGCTAGGTCCACAGGATATACCCTATACACGCGCTTATGGCAATATGCACAGCAAACATAGTATATAGTATAGTAAACGAATTTATTCATCTGCTCTAAGATGCCACGTTATCCTTATACCAACGATGATGATGACGACGAAGATGTCGCTGTTAGCGTACGTGCGTTGCTTTGCCGTTCAAACGCTTTACCCAAGGCTAAGGGCTTTTGCAAATATCTATTTTCGAGGGTCTATTCGAAGTTCTGTAATAATGTATGTGCACTCAAGAAAATGGCGCAACTAACGCACAATATAACACATACGACAGAAGATCGCAAAAGAAGATTTTCCTTCTGGGGTAGGGTGAAAAAGGAACCTAAAAAATGCCACTCGAAGTGTCTGCAGATTTTATACTACAAACTATGTATACACATACATAGACCTATACAAAGTACAAGGATACATATAACTTTGTACATCCCTTCAGTTCTGCTTATGACAAATGGTAAAATACCAATTTCCTTTTCTAGTATGCTCGAGCTGGAGATTTATTTTAAGAAGATTTTATCTTTAGTCCCGTCCATCCCGTTGTTTTACTATGCGGCCCACAACTTGGAAAGCCTAAGATGACAATACATACAACTTCTATACTCATGGTAGTGCATTTGACGGTGGCAAATGTTCAACAAAACAACTATGGCACTATCTCGATATATAGATCCTTTTCCTTTTGTAATAACTTCGAATTTTGGGGAAGATTTTCTCTTTCATTTCACTTTCTTCTTTTAGAATGGTTTTTGTGTATCGTTACGAAGCCAAGGGGGGCATGAAGGATTCTAAATTGAATATATAGTTCACGACTTACTTGGGGATGATTTGGTTTTACTAGGTTGGCTTGGTATTTGGGTCAATTGGGTATTGCATGCATGCGTATATAAATTTTCAGCCTTACTTTATAATTTTGATTTGGTTTTTTTTTTATTGATTCTTTAAAAATTTACTGCATGGTATATTTTGTAATGTAGTATATGTATGAATGTCAATTTATAAGACTTGAACCGATAACCATTGTACATAGCCCTCTTGTTTAAAGTTTCAATATCGTCGAAATGTGTCTTTTAAATTGAGCATAATCAAGAACAAAACAAAATTTGAAACATTTTTTTGTCATAATATTTTCAAGATGTTGGAAAATTCATTCCAAAATTTTGCAAATATCCCTTTTATAAGACCCACTAGCAAAAAATGTCTCCTTATCTCAAAATTTTAAAATTATGATATTTTTTAATAGAGAATTTTTTTTATTTATTGCAGAGGATTTAAAAAGAGATGCCGATGTATACATTGGTTTTGAATTTCTGAACATCGCAATGCGAGGGCAAAACTGAACCAGGTAAAGCATTCCACATTCGTGAAGTGCGGCTAAGGAAAGAATCTCGGAACACATATGTACAGTGGTGGCCAAAGTAATAAAAGTGAAACCAATTCTTTCAATTAATTTGCTATAAAAGCTTTATTTGATAGAAATCCCCATGAAAATAATACATATATTTTTAACAAAATACTTCTTCTATAAATTTATAAAAAAAAATGTTTATAAAAATAACCCACAATAACTTAAAATCCTGTTCAATTGGTCTTTTGTTGATTTTTATCCTGGTCAAAAAAATAAGAGTGGAACATGATTCACGTAAAAATAAAAAAAAAATCAATTAAAACGCTATTCTTCAAGAGTTTTAGTATATGGGTCACCTTTGAAGTCTCAATATTTTGTAGGGTGTCCTTTTTTTAGTACCGCATCACATCTTCTTGGCATAGAGTCGATAAGATTTCGGCATGTTTCCACAGGTGTAGAATACCATGCTTCCTGTATTTCTTTCCATAACGCCTGTTGATTACTTGTTTTTTTAGTCGAGACCCTATTCTTCAAATCTTTCCACAGATTTTCGATAGGATTTAAGTCGGGAGATTGAGAATGCCATTGCAAAACCGGCACATTATGTTGATGAAACCAACTGGTCACCACCTTAGCCGTGTGCTTGGGGTCATTATCTTGCTGATAGGTCCACATTAAAGGCATATTTTCTTCGGCATATGGAAGCATTACATTATCCAAAATGTCCAGATTTTTTACCCAATAGATAGGACCTACTCCAGCATAAGAAAAACAACCCCAGATTTTGAGATTTTGATGTTGCCGCCACCGTGTTTAACTGTTTTTATGGTGTTCCTTAGGGTTCAGCTCTTCATTTGTCCTTCTTCTCACATAAATTCTGCCATCAGATCCAAATAAATTCATCTTGGTTTCCTCATTAAAAAAGAACATTTCGCCAATTTCTTATATTCGATTGTGAAAGATTTAATTTTGCAAATCTTATACGCTGCTTTATATTCTTAGAACTAAGTAACGGAACCTTCCTCGCAATTCGTCCATGTAAATTTGTATCCTGCAAACGTCTGCGTATTGTAATGATAAATTTGTTTTTATAACGTTAGATGTTGTAAAAGGATTTTTAAGCGCCTCTCTAACTATTCTTTTGTCCAGCAAATTTGTTGTTTTTTTTTTGGGCGTCCTCTTTTTTCGGCCATTTTTTTTTTGTAAGATTTTGCTGCTTAAGCACCCTAGCAACAACACATGGAGATCGTTGAAGAGCATCTGCAATAAAACCGTATGTTTTGCCTTTATCTCTTAATTGGAGGATCAAATGCTTTTCTTCATCTGTGCAATGCTTCCCGCGTCTCATTATTAAAAAAAATATTACACTTTAGACACTTAAGCACAATTCTTACGGTAAATTTAATAAAAAAATTGCGATAAGAAGCGAAAAAGACCCGAAATAATACAAATTAACGAAGCACTCTTGTTTTCTTGAGCATTGTAAATCTGACATTTGTAAGTAAAACTAACGGTACATTCTAAGTGATCATCATTATTGATTGGTAGCACTGGAAATGTTTTATAATTCGTATACATAATTTATTCCAATGAAAAAGGTTTAAGGCATAGATTCAATTATGATAAGAAAACAAAACTATTCACTCTTATTATTTTGGCCACCACTGTATGTGTATCCGAAGTTTGGCTCAAGGACAAATTGATGGACATTACGGTTGTATTGCTTAAAGGGAGGAATGCAAGTGACTATTTCACTAGAACATTATTTATAAAAAATAACGGTAAAACTATAAGAGACAATAAACATTGTGGTGGTGCTCGAGAGATGAAAATACTTCAGTCATAGTTATAGCGCCTATCATTATTAAAGCTCTTCTTTTTGTGGATTGTAACCAAGACATTCAAGACGGTTATTAGACCACATGACTAATAATGGAAATTTTACTCAGGTTTTGGACTCTAATAGATTACAGTTCGATCTGAAGGGAGTAAGGTGTTCTTGCATCGCCAAAGAAAACCTTAAGACTTAGCAGCGTTTGTTGCGGCTTCGAATAGGTATGTGATCATTTTCCGTAAGGTGTTCTGTGAAAGACTGAAAGTTCTTCGTTTTCTCAATCTAATAGACTTTTCACACCGAACTAAAATCTCGGATTTCAGCAACAAAATTACGAAATCTCATCGAAGCGTTCACACTGAACAGAACCAGGATTTCATTTGACGTTTCTGTCCATTTATCCTGCTTTCTCGGATATAATTTATCTTCTCTCCTTCTCTCCCCACAATTCAAATTTCAAGTAGTCACTCGAGACTCGACTCCATTATCTGCTTTTTATCTACCTCTTCTCTTGCTGACAAAGCAGAACATTTCTAAAGGTTTGTTTGTTTTGACAATCTTGTGTTTGAAAGTAGATTTTGAGGAGATTTTGTCGTAATCTAGTAGATTTGGAAATCTGAAAATGTATGGGAAATCTAGTAGATTTGGATGAGATTTTGAGAATTTTGCTCGAAATCTAGATTTTGATTTGGTGTGAATAGCGTATAAGTGCGGCTCATAGATAGCGACATGGGAGGTTCACTCTGCTTCAATGACAGGAGATATCATTAAGTTTTTGACAATAACGTTCAAAATCTACGACCGAAGATCTGGAAGTGAATATACAAAGCTGAGAGTAGTGTAGTGAGGATTAGAAGCTGCAGACAAAAGATCATTAGTAAATATCAGAAAGAGAGTCGGAGACAAAACAGAACCCTATGGCACACCAGCATTTATTTTTTGAATTAATCCAATACAACTTGTATTGAGCTAAAATCATACATGTACATCGGCCCGTGCCTTTTAAGTGATTTTTTTTTACTTTTTATTATATTAGTTAACATGGAAGTGTAAAAAAAATGATCTGAAAAATATATGTATGTATGTATAAACCTATGTACATGTATTTTAAGAACGACCTACCTTTTTCCAATCTTTGAGAAGTTTTTGTGGAAGACTGACTGTATTTTAAGAAGTCAGCGAGTTTTATCCACATCAAATTGCTGTTTTTCCTTCCTTGGGCACTTTTAAGCATTCTCATCGCTAAATCTTGGTAACCCTGCTATTGTTCTGAAGAGGTGTTCTTCATCGCTTACAAAACCACTGCGTAAGCTTTTCCATCTATCCTACTGTACAGGTCTCTTCCCGAGTGGATGGAAAACAGCATTTGTCCAGCCTGTCCCTAAAAAAGGCGAATCCTCCTCCCCCTCTAACTATCGTCCCTTCTTTCCAAGGTCATAAAAATCCTGATAAATTGTCAAGAAATATCTTGAAGAACGAAAGCTTCTCAATGACCGGCAGTATGGCTTTCGTAGCAATTGGTCCACTGGTGATCTGATGATATATCTCACAGAAGAGTGGAACAAATCTTTACATCGTTTTGGAGAAAGTAAGATTATTGCGCTTGATATTTCAAAGGCTTTTAATAGAGTTTGGCATCAAGCTCTCTTATCGAAAATGCGCATTTGGTATCCATGAATCTCTTCTTCATTGGATTAGAAATTACCTTTCAGACCGTTCACTATAAGTAGTTTTGGACGGTTTCAAATCTGATATCGACAAAATAAATGCTGGTGTGCCCCAGGGCTCCGTTTTATCTCCGACACTCTTCCTTATATTCATAAATGATCTTTTATATGAAACTTCTAATCCACTTAATTGTTTCGCTGACGACAGTACCCTCAGCTTTCCATATTCGTTTTTAGATTCACATCTCTGTGCTTCGGATGTGGACTTCCAACGGCAGTGTATGATAAGCTCATTAAATTCTGATATTGACAGCATTGTCCAATGGGGAACCAACAACCGTCTAGAATTTAATGCCTCGAAAACTCAATGCTGTTTACTGTCGCTAAAGCATAACCCTCCCTCAATGCCACTATCCATGGACGGCACTTACATCGAGGAAACTGAACAGCTTTCAGTACTCGGTATGTGTATCACAGACCACCTTTTGTGGAACGATCACATATATGATGTCGCCAAAAACGCTGTTAAGTGTTTAGGTTTTCTCCGCCGATGCAAGAAGATTTTTACCCCTTCTGATCTGGCTGTAATCTATAAGCCCTATATTCGTCCAAAGTTCGAGTACAATTCCCATATCGGGGCAGGTGCTCCAAAAACCTACTTGAGTCTCTTGGACAAAATTCAAAAGAGAGCTCTTAAAATGATAGGCGACCCTTGTCAAACTCAAACATTTAAATCTCTCGAGTACCGCTGCACCGCAATGTTTCATGCCTATCGTTATTTTATCGGTATTTTCATAAGCAGTGCTCTAGTGAAATAGCCAGTTGCATTCCTCCCCTCAAACAATTCAACCGTAATACTCGTACTTCTAGGAATGCTCATCAGTTTACCCTTGAGCCCAATTTCGGAGTACTGTCAAATACAGAGATTCTGTTTTTAGCCGCACTACACGAATGTGGAATGCTTTACCCGGCTCAATGTTTTCCACTCATTGCAATGTGCAGACATTCAAAGTCAATGTGCATCGGTATCTCCTTTCTCATCCTATCCTACTTTCCTAATCGCTCGCACTGTGTTTAACATTATAAGGGTGTTCATAACCCCTTGAGTGCGCGTATAATATAAAAAAACTCATAAAAGTGTTTGAAATCTCCGTTTGTTTTTTATTTATTGCCATTTTTTTTGTTTTTTCCATGCTATTTCTTAAAAAAATGTCTGCCTACGATAACTTTTGTTTGAAACGTCATTTTCAAGTTTGTGTGCTGCCATACAATCGATGACACTCGATTGAACCAAAATAAGTGCTGCCGATGCTCAATTGTATCGATAAAACTCGATTGTATCAAGTTACGTGCTGGCACCCCAGCACAAATGGATATGAGAAAGGCAGTCGGAGACAAAACAGAGCCCTGTGGAGCACCAGAAAATAATTATTACCAATCACTTCGCTGCTTCTTTGGACTACATATATGTATGAAGGCAATTGAGAAGTAAGAGTCCCTCTCAAACCAATAAATCACCCAGAGAATTTTCCTCTCGAAACATCAGAAAGCGTTCTGGAAACATATATGGGTCCAGATTTCGAGTTCAAACTTTTTTTAGGATTATTAAATTATTAAGCAACGTCTTATGCGAAATCTATCGTCGGAGTCAAAGGATTTGTATTTTTCAACTAAGTAAAATGAAAGTTTTGTATGGATTCTGAAATCACATGCAAAATAAGTTTATATTTAATTTTAAGAAGAAAGAAATTGCTATGCGTTGTGACGCAAGCACCTATGATGTGGGAGTTTTATTGGCGTCTAATACTTTAAGCCTTACAGAACAAAAGTATTCTTACCTACACAAGCAAGATATCACAAAGATATTTATAGAAAGACTGTTACAATATTCCCAGATCAGGGGCCAAATTAAATTACCGCTTCAGTGACCGAGTGAGTGAGTCCAATCAGTGATCGAATGAAAATGTCAAATCAGTGTAATCGATTGCTCGATGACGCTATAATGCCAAACTCACATAATTCAGTCACATATTACTCCAAAACTGATGCGGTAATTTGGCATTTGATGGGGTTAGGCATAAATTACTTTTGTTAATGCTTAAATCTATAAGGTTTTCACTCTCAGATATTTAACTGAATTAAAAGCTAGGTATATATGATATGTAGTAAATCGAGTCCAATTAGATAAATTGGTCAAATTAAATCGGAACCACCCTCGAATTACTCAGGAATAACTCAGGGAAGTCATTTTGTTTTTACTTTTTGATTTTAAAATATGCAAAGCAATCAATTCAATTTCGTATTGTATGCAACTCCAAAAATATGAAACTTCCTTGTCAAAATGGCGTTTTTCGAATAAACACGATTTAAATGTCCAAAATTATATATATGTACTTAGTAGGTTCAGGGGCGTATTTACCCTAGGGCTAAAAGGGCTATAGCCCGGGGCGGCAAAGCTGCTAGGGGCGGCCTATTTATAATATATTTTTGAAGCGATTGAACTTTCACAACATACAAGCAAAAGGGTGCAAGACGCCCCTAGCAATTGGCCAATATAATATTTTTTGAAGCGATTGAACTTTCAAAACATACAAGCAAAAGAGGGCAAGCCGCCCCTAACAATTTTTTGAGTTTTTCAAGCATGACAATTTTTTCAGTGCCGTGAGTGTCCGGCTGTGAGAGAGTTCACTGTAACATGTCACTCACTTTGTTCACCATTTACTATTCTTATTTCTTATGAAAGACTTTTTATAATTAAAACTCATAATAAAAATATTTACAGACATGTACCTATTTTTTTGAACAAATTTCAATCAAACAAAAAACATTATAAAAAAAAATTCTTGTTGCTATGTAGCTCTAAAACAATGGTCTAGAAAAATTTCGGCCTGACGGATCTTAATTTTTTTGTTTCTAAACCATCTACAAAGAGTCCCTTTTTATTAAAAAAAATTATAAAAATCCATCAAGCCGGATTTTGGATATAAAGTGACACACAAAATTTTATTCTTAGCAAATCATGCCTCAATTTTTTTTTTTTTGGCTGACTCGTGTCCCTATATACAAATACCCTTCCCTTCGTCAATAGTTTTGAACGACTTGTGAAACAATATAGGTATTTATCCTTTTATTTATCCGTCATTATTAACTATTGTACAAAAAACAATCATTACCTATTATTTTAAAAACTATTGGCGCAAAATTTTAGTTGAATTAGTACGATGTTGAAACTATTTTAGTATAATACTAGGTTAAAAAGACGATTTTGCTAATTTTAATCAAATTTAGCATCATGCTATCTCTAACATTTTTACTAAAGTTAAAATCGTCGAATACCTATTTTATCTTTTTAGTATCGTGCTAACTTCATATGTCAAACTCCAGATGTCATGTCAAAAAAGGTCTGTTTACTTAGCTTTTCGCACTAACTGTCATTGTCTTAGGTGTGAATAAGCAATTTAAACAAACTGTTTGTGAGAGAAAAACGAGAATGCTTTGATGTTTTTAAAGAGATGGGAAAAAGCAAAACCTCGTGCTAGCTTCATATAACTCTTTGACATTTGCAAACATCAAAAAAGGTTCGTGTACTTACTTTTTTACACGAAATGTCATTGTTTTAGGTGTGCTTAGAAGCAATTTATTAAGAAAATTCTTTTAGTACGATACAAGTTAGAAAATGTTTAAAATTAAGAATGAGTTAGCAGTGCCGAATTAAGCCAGCGCGGGGCCTGTAGCAAATTCTATCAAGGGGCCCTTAGACTGTTTTGCCCGTGGCTCAGCTTTGATTCTATATGAAGGTTTTTATAATACAAATTCTATATACTACTGAAATAAATCAGCCAGGTAGAAGACTTCACTATTAATGGACTTGTTGAATTATTGATTCAAAATGGCAAAATACGAGTATTCCAACGTTAATGATTACAATTTTAATCTTGGCTGGATATAGTCAAATTGGATTTTTGTCAAAAAATCGATGTAAGATGAACTGAATTTAATAAAAATTGCGTATTGACAAGGTCCTCACAGTCAACTGATGAGTCCATGTGCGATCACCCAAACGAAACGCCAATTTTTGCGGACTGGACAAAGGCCAAAATAGCTATTTTGAATCAGGAAGAGATTTTAGCTCTCGGAATATTTCGAAAATGCCAGCAATTTTATGATAACTGTTCTGTTCATACGTTTACCTAAAGCAGTGAGTACGTTATCAATGGTAACAATAAACACCTCAATTTCATACCGTTGTCCAATTTGCGTGTAGTGCGGTGCGAAACATGATTTTTGGTATGACCAGCAAATAGAAAAATAAAATTTTAGTTGATCATTTTGGTGCAAATATTTTCTTCTTAGTAATTGTGACTAAATCTAATATATAAATAATACTTTTTTATGGTCCGAAAACGTTGGTGCGCGGGGCCCCTAAATGCGCGGGGCCCGTAGCATTTGCTACTCTTGCTTCGTGGCTAATCCGGCACTGGAGTTAGTAAACTACTATAAAGTTAGCAAATTGTTACTAATACCTTAATAATAAAAAATAATAAGTAAAATCTTGCGCCATTCATTCCTATTTGCGACCAATTATTCAGTGCGCTGAAGGGAAGAAATTCATCCTATGAAGCAATAACAAATGGTTTTATTTTTTTTATCTAAACTTGATCACATGAGTGAAGAAGCAATTCGTAGAAATGCAACCACTCTTCAGAAATTATACCCGGTTGATCTTGGGGAAGATTTTCAACAAGAGTGTGTCTTACTTAAACATTTTCTGGAGCAAAACAACACTGAAAATATCAGTTTAAGGCAGCTTTACCTTCATATAAGAGAAAAAGAATTGAAGGAAGCATTTCCATATTTTGAGGTTGCTTTAAGAATATACTTGTGCACTACTGCACTGCAGTGATAAATTGTAGTGCAGAAAGATCGTTTTCCGTATTGAAACGAATAAAAACCTATTTATAGTCTCACATTAGCGAAGAACGCCTTAATAGTTTAGTTTATTAAATATAGAAGCTGAACTGACGAAAAATTTAGATAAGGAATCTATTGTTAATGAATTTTGTAATCAATATACACACGAAAAAAAAAGTAAAACATCAAATATTATGCATTTTGTGTTTTTTTTATTACTTTATTTTCATTGTTCTAAAGGGCGACAAAATTTATCAGCCCGGGGCGTCGAATCCTTAAATACGCCTCTGAGTAGGTTCTTGAGTCAGATTTTATTAAATTACTGTATATCCGGGAAAGTTCTTCAAAGATTTTGTAGTTACAATTCTATTCGACTCCAGAGTAGAATGCATGTTAATTGTATCATGTCCAGAGATAATTCTTTTTTTTTTTTTTTAGATTAAGAATTTTATTTTTCAATTTATTTTATATAAAATTTGACTTAAAACTAACTTATTACTAAATTAAATCATGTTGGCTCAACAATAGGGGCCCAACGTTCTTCATTTGGCTTTACATAATGCTATTTGCTTACAATATCATATTCATGTTTTCTTAATCTAATTCATGATTTTTTTAATATTAAGTAAATAATAATTTTTGTTGTTCTTCTTGTAAATGGGTGCGTTGTTGTTATGGATGATGTCTTCAAATTGAACGTCAGTGATGGCTCGGGTGTATAGATACTTGTCACTAGGCTCTAGTTCATGCTGGAGAAGTTGTTGCACTTTTGTGTTGGGATGATCTTCCAGGTTTCTGATAATTTTTCCGCAGAGCTGCAGTAAATACTTGTCCAGTGGTATTAACTTTGCTTCTTTATACAGATTCCTTGTTGGTATATATTTCTTCGTCAGTGCGTTACGGTACAGTCCAGTGCAAATGCGGAGCATCTTTCTTTCAAAAAGCTTCATCTTTTTCATTGTTGTAGGTGAAATAGTAAACCAGATGGGAAAGGCGTAGGTCAGAACGGGTCGGATAAGTTGTTTGTACACAAGCAGCTTGGTTTTCTTACTTAGTCCATTTCGCCTCCTGAGAAGCGAATGGACCAAGTGCAGAGAATAGTTGGCTCTCTTCAACATCAAGTCTGCATGCCTTTTGAATTTGAATTTGTTGCAAAAGTTGATTCCCAAGTACTTCGTTGAAGATTTGGCTGTCACTTCAGTGTTGTCTGCAAACTTTATTTTGATTGCATCACAGGGTGTTGCAAACGCTCGTCTTCGAATGACAGTCACTGGTGTTCGGAAGCAGATGAGTTCAGTCTTTTCGCTGTTTGTCCTCAGTCCCCATTTAACATAGTATTCCCATAGGTTTTTAATGTGCTCTTTCACTCTCCTGGCAGCAATTTCTGGTAAAAAAGCGGTTAGCGTATGTGATTGAGTTGTCTGCATAAAGCTTCGTCTTTGTACCAGATATGTTGGCTGGTTGATCGGCAGTGTAAATGTTGAACAGCAGTGGTCCAAGTTTTGATCCTTGAGGAACTCCAGCGTTAATTCCTTTGGTTGATGACACATGTTTTTCTACCCGTATATACAAAAGTCTATGGGTTAGGAACTTTTTGATTATTCTTACCAAGAGAGTTTGAATAGTTATCCTTTTATCCAAACGCTGTCGAAAGCTTTTTCGATGTCCAGCAAACACGCTACAGTGGTTTCCTTTTTGTTGAGTCTAATTGTAACATCAGTATGGAGTCTCAGTAATGGATGGATGGTAGAGTGTTTATTTCGAAAGCCATACTGAAACTCCGGTATGACATCTCTTTCTCTGCAGAAAACGTTGAGTTTCTTCAATATCAACGCCTCCAGTATCTTAATCATGCAGCTGAGTAGAGAAATTGGCCGAAATTCTTTCCACATTTGCGCAGTTGTTCTTCTTCGGGACATGGACAAATTTTGCGGTTTTCCAGGCTGCAGGGAAATAGCTGTTGTTCAGGCAGTTATTGAAGATCAAAGGGCACGGTAATACCCAGCCAAGTTCTGGCACTACACCCTTTTTACAGGAACAAACTCAGGCGATTTTTGACCCCTCCTATCTTCAGTACCAATAAAGTCAGAAACTTAAAATATTTACTAAGCTAGTCAGTTACAGGCGCCTCACCAAATTTCAATTTTCTAGCATAAGCGGTTCTTGAGATATAAGGTGTTGGTTGAATGGAGCACTTCAAACTGCTGTAAAACGATAAAATTTGGTAAAACGGTAGGGCTCAAATTGCATATAAAGGACCAAAAATAAAAATTGAGGTTTTCAATTCAATAGAGAAATTTTATTATTTAAAGATTACTGACTAAAATTTGGTGGGCTTACTTGTCAAGTTTTTTTTTATGCCCAATTCGAAAGGTTTTAAGAACTTGACAAGTGAACCCATCAAATTTTAGCCAGTAATCATTAAATAATAAAATTTCTCTATTACATTGTATCTGTTTCAATATTATTGTACTTTAAATATCCGGTATTACACCTTCATGAAGTAAGAACTTGGCGTACTTTTAGATGTCAGTACTTTTTACGGCTGACTTGTTACACAAAGGTTTTTGTATAGAAGAACTTGGCTCTTTTTTAACATTTATGTTTTTGGTCTGATTATAGTCAACAGGAGAACAACAAGATTTGGTAACTTTTTAAGTACGTAATTAGAAATCTTGTCGCTTCCTGTTGACATGCTTCTATGCTTGAATTGTTGTTTAAGAATTCTAAAGAATTTAAGTGTCATTACCAATTGAATAACTTTGTGTTTATTTTGTTCAAACGATTTTGGAAATCGAAATATACTTGAACGGACCCTGGCTTTACCAACATATTAAGATCGATTAGCGTTGATTTATATAAAACCTCTTGAAACTACGAGTATATAGGAAAATTTATTACTTGTTGGGAGCTTCATTTCGGCCAAAACTTCTTTTCAAAAATCGCACTTGTTGGGCTACACAGCACTAATATTTCCCAATGTTGTTCGTTCGCGGAGGTATGATACTAACTTTCTGTCAAGATTTCGAGCCGGAAACAGCTATCAGTGTTAAAATAACCTATGATTTAAAGCGGAACCACTAGATGGCCCACTTCTTTAACTAAAAACTGATTTTTAGCATCTTTGTATGAGCGTCTGGCAGAGTGTGGGGACCATACAATTCTTATTTTAAGCGTAGTTCGCTTAAGTTTATGTATACATAAAATTTGTTATACCCTCGAAACAAAAATTTAAAAACTTTCCGTTTTCAATCTTCCTTCCCCAGTCTCGGCGACAAAAGAGTTTGGTCAGACGATTGAATTCGAAATCTGGACCCTAATTCCTCATCATATGTGTTCGTGAATTTTGGTTATACTTCTAATACTGCTAGACAGTATTTTTATGTGAATTTTTTTAGATTCATTGGATACAAAATATAAGATAAAATGTCTAAGCATCAACGTTCGTCTGATTGCCGAATTTCGCCTCTCAGATTCAAACTAAATATAAACTTAACATAAATCAGAAACAGTATTGGGCCCAAAATAGTGTCTTGAGGCACTCCAAAAATAATATTAAGATTTTCCGCAACTCTCACCTTTTGTTTTCTGCTTTCAAAAAATGATGGAAACCATTTCAAATAAAACCCCTGAATCCAACCTTTTATAATTTTTTAATTGCGACTTATAGGTACCTTATAGTATGCAAGTTATGCATTTGTAAAAATAAAAAAACAAACTCGAGATTTTGATGAAAGTTAACATTAAGATGGTAGCGAAGACGAAAAAAGTGTTTTAGTAAAATGACCACCGGAATAAGGTTGAACTTCCGTACCAAAATGGACAGTAATAGTTTTCTTTTCATACCAGCGATCTGTATCAGCGAAGATATTGCAATTTATATTAAACCTTAAAGGGGGTTTGGCTTCATATGCACCCCAAGCTCTACCTATTAGTCCTTAATAAATCTTTGTAAGTCTTGAATACCTTTGGGTTATTTATACTCATACAATTCTAAAACTTAGCCTAACATTCACCCCTTAAGAACTTGTACATGTAGGTATGCAATATTTCTGGGGGGGGGGGGGGAGTTGAATTAATTATAATTATTTTGAAAATTTCTTCGCTTCGTTTTTTCCGCTTGTTATCCTCTTTTTGAAAAAAAGTTCCTGAGCTAGAAAATGTATTAACCAGGGAAGAAAAATGTCAACTAAATATCCAACCTTGAAACTCTAAAGGTGATTAATTTTAAAGGAAGCCATCTTTGAATTTATGGTTTATTTAGAAGATAATAGAAGTTTACATAACTATAGATGTATGATTGCAACCAAGCAACCTTCATATATGTATACATGAACTATCTTTCTTATACTATTGTTTGTGTTGTCTCTTTCGCTCTACCCAATAATTCTATTAATTAGTTCATACTCGTAGATGCGGCATCGAATGAATTTAATTTAGGGTTTTAAAATCATCCTCTCTTTCGTGCTGTAATAATCATTTGCAGCCCCGTGCACATTAAATTCTCGGAAGAGTATTATTGTATCTAGGGAAAGTGATTAATACCGTGGAAAAGTTTTGTTCCACACAAAAAGGGGGTGGCAAAAAGTATATGATGCCTCTGCCCTATATTGAAATGATATACGACACCACGGGCTGTTGATAAGCAAAAGGAAACCAAACTCAGCCCTTACAACAATTGTAATCAACTGCGATGTTCTAATTACGATGAAAAGACGAATTTTGCGTGAATATTTCTGTGTGTGTGTGTGTTAAGTGTGAGAGGGCTAGAAGTTGAACTTGTACGATTTTAAATATTTGTGCTTTGATGCGCCATTCCACTGGTAGTACTTAGATACCAATATTGAAGGTGGAGTTGAGACGTTAGGAGCATCATCATCGGTGGGAAGCCTCATCGGGAATAAGGAATTCCATCAAACTCTCGAATGCTCCTCCGCACTCTCGTACATCATATTCTTCTGTTATATCGCACTACTACCATTGGAAAGTATAAATCAATAAAATCGTTGTGTACCTACATCACTAGGAAGGTATTTCGATACACAGCCTAACAACAATACGAAAAGGTGTACTATCTTCGGGTCGTGTTGTCGACGTTTATAAGCCTGTACCCGCCTGTACGCCTGCACGGTCCTGGTTGCGAAGTAGAAAAGTACATACCTTTTTTAGGGGGAGGATGTAAAAAACTGCGGAAAGAAGAGATGTTGAAGTGAAGGGAGTATAGAGACGTGCTCAATGGGAAATAAAAGGAATCCCTTCGAGTTTAGCCTGCCATCATCAACTTTGTATGCACACGCACTTACCAACCAATACTATTAAGTTGCCATCATAAACGCCCCATGTCGCACCCAACAACTACTGAAAATGCTCCAAAAAATATAAAGGGGATTGTACAGTATAGTCATAGTGGATTAAGTTTTGTGAATGTGTGAGGCGATAGATGCAGGTACCTATTTAATGTGCTTTTTTTTATATTTTTAATTTGTTGTTAACGGTTTCAGGAACTATGGAGCTCTGGACACTATTTATAGGTTAGCTTAGAAGGTTTTAAAGGACCATATTCAATGACAAGATAACCTGAATGTTCGTTTTTTAGCATCACTGTAGAAGCTGGAGACAGTGACCAACTAATGGGGAGAAATATGAATTTTTATGACCTCGTTTCTTTTGTTCGCTTTTGTCTACGATTATTCTAAAGGAGGTTGGAAATAGACTTAAGTAAGATAGTAAGAGCTCAACTTTAATTTTAAGTTAATAAAAAAAAAACAGATTACGCTAAATATGGTCTTAGTTTTAAAAACTAGCTTAGGATTCCTTCGTGCAGTCACATATTTCGACTTAGGTATCGAACTAAAACGGATATCTTATATAGATTTTGTTTTACTAAAACTTAATTATGCTGCAACTGGAAATTACAATGACTTACGCATGTATTTGGTCACAGTCAAACCATAGGTAGGGTAGGTTTAAATGGCGACCACGAGCAGTCTTGCTCTATGACTCAATTACCGCTCGAATGAGCCGTTTTTTTACCAAAATTTCGTTTGACAGGTAGATTTAATGGAATATGATGACAAATTCTTGAGCTCGCCTCTACCCGAAGTAAGCTGGATTGCGGTCTTGAGGTCAAGGTGTACTCGTTTTAGAAGTCGTCGAGATGCGGCTCAGATCAAATTCATCGTGTTAAAAAGAGGGATGAATTCTTTGATCTTCAGTTCAAATAGTTCGTTAAGGTTGTCGAGGAATAACTTTCCCAATAGTTGAACTATCATTTTGGCTGATCCCCTAAACTACGAAATTGGGTATTGTGAGAAATGGCCAGCTTTGCTGCATGTTTCCCTATTGGCCAGTATTCAGTGTATGTTGCAACTATCCTGGTCGTACTTGGGTCTGCATCATATTAGGTAATTTGTTTGATACTTATTTTCAATGGGCCACATCTTTGAAGGTGTAATGCATTTAGTTAAATTGCTCCACCTAAGATTGGAGAAAAACTAGAGAACATTTTACCCTTCATACCACCAAGAGGAATGTTAATTCTTTCCGCAAGTGAACTATGAAGGGATGATCATTGTCTTGCTAGCTCGTCAGCCCATCTATTTACCTCTAGTCCACTGTGACCTGGAACCCAGATAAGAGTGAAATCGAGATTATTACTAAGGCTCCATAAACAAGCACATCTTGGCATTGCTGGACCAACTAAGAGGATGAAAAAGCCGAACCAATGGCTTTAACAGCTGCCTGGGTGTCTGTAAAAATGTCCGTATTCCGGTTTTGGATTTAGTTTAAATATTTTTAACGCTTTCCCTATTTCCAGTAATTCGGCTTGAAAGATTCTTGAAAAAGCAGATAGCTGAAAAGACCTAGAGACATTTAAAGGCTCAGAGGAAATTCCCGAACCGACATCACACTTCATCTTTGAACCATCACTGAAGATAGATTTCGGTAACAGTCAATCATAATGTCTTACTTGTATACTTGGTTATAGTCAAAACGTATCTGGAGAGAATTCTAAATATAAGAACTAGCTAGAGTTTTCTAAATAGAGCTCAATGATACACTTTAATAAGAGTACCTTTAGCTTAAAAAACAAATCATTAGAAGACATGTTTAATAAGCAACTTACTTAGATGGCCTCAAGCAACAAGCTTCTCCAGTCAGCTCGGTCCCTAGCTAGCTATTCTAGTTTCAAACGCCAAGTAGGTTGAGGTCCTCTTCGGCTAGGAACGCACTTGCGATTTTTTGTCGAGGCGATTGAAAATTCGCGGTCGCCACAAATTATTATCACATGCACTCACTTGTGATTTTTTTTGCCGCGCGATTATTTAATCGCAAAGAAATAAAACACACCACTTTTAATGTTAGTGCACATATTTGCTACATATAAATAGCAACGATTAAGAATTTTTTTTTATTTACCTCAATGTCACACATAAATCGTTCCTCAAATATTTTTTATTTTTATACACATTTCATGGGTCCAACAAGTTGCATGCAATACTCATTTATTGCACAAAGTTTCACATGTAACCGGATAAACGCAATTCTTTTTTAAGTTTTTGAGCAGACTTTAAACGTAACAAAAGAGCCACTTTCACTTCCACTACGTATCAACCCATTTTAATAGTGGCAAGAATTAATTTTATTAAAAAGTCGCAAGAGCGTGCAGGATTATCTAAATCCATTTGATCTACCTATTTAATTTTGCGACAAGAAAGCCGCTTAAAAAAAGGACTTGTTTCATTTTTATAATCGATACGATTTTTAAGTCGCATGTGCGTATACATTCACATTTAAAGGCATGTGTCTTATTTCTTGCGGCTAAAAAATCCTGTCATTGCAAATCACAAGTCCGTGCATGCCAATTTCTTGTTGCGACTACGATTTTTAAGTCGTTTTTTGGTATAAAGTGCATTCTTTCTCATTTAAACTCATGTGATCTATTTAAATGACCAAAAATCAGCGCGATTGAAATCGCAAGTGCGTCCCTAGCCTCCCACCCACCCATGTGCAACACATCATGTGTCGCGGCCTTCCTTTACTGCATTGTTTTTCGAAATTGGATTCAAAGACTTTCTGGGCTGGAGCATTTGGGTCCATTCTCTCCTACTGACCCATCCATTTCAGTCGTTGCACTTTAATTCCTTTGACAAGGTTGGTTTCGCTTTACAGCCCGTGAAGATATCTTCTTCTCCACACCCTATCCATGCAGGCGGTATTATCCGGAGAATTTTCCTCTCTAAAAATCAACGCTTTAGGTTCTCATTCACCTTTGACTTAGTACATACCTCTGTAAAAATACTAGTGCAAGAACCAGGATGATAAGGGACTTATAATGAGTTAAACTAGTATGCCCAACAAGGATGAACACGAATAAAATAATGTGAATTATAAGCGGCATAGAAATAAGACACGGCATTCTCCGCTTCAGTTCAGCCGCCATCCCTGGAGATAAAATATCTGAGACAACAACCTTCATTCTCAGAACATCGTGCCACACATCTTTCCTATCCTTCTTTCTCTTCCTTAACTTCACGCCCGCGCTGTGTTCAAACATTTAAAGGGTAATCATAATCCCTTGAGCGCGTGTAGATTAAATTCTCGAGAGAGGCTCTTGCTACTCAATTGCCTTCATAACCGAAAGAAGCAGCGATTGACAAAATTTCAGTGTCATTGTCCGACTTAAAAGCGGCGACATTTAGGTGGACAAAGTCCTGTCCAAGATTTCGATGTTGGGTGTTCTTTCTTAGTGAAATTTGGTCTTGCCTCATTGGCCAAAAACTCATTTTCTTGATTTCACCTCAATGCTCACCCTAACATCAGGCTTTGTTCTTCTAATTTTGTCAATATCGTTGGTGTATCGGAGTAGTTAGAGGGACCTTTGAAAGATTGTATCTATAGTATTAACACAGGAGATTTGCACTGTTTTTCCAAAACGATGTTGAACAAGAAGTTGCATGAAAGTGCTTTGCCTTGTCTAAGACCGTTTTTGAAATTAAATGCATCGGTGAGATCTTTGCCGATCTTGATGGAGCAGCTTGCGTTCTCCATCGTGATCTTGCACAAACTGACAAGTTTTCCAGGAACTAGAAACTAGACTTTGTTCTATATACCTAGTTCATTCGATACTATCATTTCATGAAATCGCTGAAAAGGTGGTACGTGTGGATTTTTCTTGTCAAGATCGTCTTTTGGTTTTACGTGAGCACCTGTCTATTATGGCTCAATCCCACGGGAGGCCTACCTCCATTGGAGTCAGATTGGGTCCTGACCATTAACCCCAACATAGCAAGCTATCTCGGTCGCAAAGTTGTGATATGTTGCAGCATATGCACACCTCTTGCTTTGGAGGCGAGGTCTATCTAACACCTTTTGAATTCAAGAAAAGAACCTTGAAAACCATGTGTCTCCGCATTCGGAATAAACCAAGCCACCATGATGCTCCCACTAGGGGGCCTACCTCATAGATAGGGTTCGAGCCGAGGGCAAAACTCAACCTCCGACTCAAATGGGCACTATCTCCCATGGTACCAGAATATAGCTTCCGGTGAAGCTTCGCAACTTTGTCATTTCATGGAGTCTCCTAGGCGATCCCAACCCGGACTAATCCGAGTCGTTTTCTCAAGCTTCGGAAACTCTTAGATCTGAACGCGTCACTTCCAGATGGGCTCCTGCAAAACCCTGGGCCTCTCAACCCTTAGGATACACACCAAGAAGTCGGCCGGGGTAGAAATCAACAACTCAATGTGCATCCTAGTCTTTTGCTCACGCTCCTAGTCTTTAGTTTACTTTACGGCAAACAAGGAAAGACGGTCCTATCTTTTATTTACTTTACGGCAAATTGGGAAAGACGCTCCTAGTCTTTGTTCTAAAGAACGAGGACTACGATCTCCCTATTATTTGCTACTACAAATAAGAAACCCTTTAAAAAACCTTAAAAAACCTTAAAAGTCTCCAGCCACATAAGCAGCCGGAGACCTCACCAGTTAACTCCTCGTTATAACCCAGTTAAACCTTAACAGCCGTATTAATAAAAAACGCTTATTCCACCTATATTCCATGGTTTTGCTAAACAATGGAATAGGAGTTAAGCCATGGCTTAAATATTTACATTAATAAAAACAAAATGTTCCCGGAATAGTAAAATGACGTTTATCAAAAATCCTTTTAAGAAAATCTTCTAGAAAAGTAAGCAATCTCTTTTTACTTGCGATATAGGTACTATAGGACAAGTTCTGCATTTGGAAAAAAAATCGAACTCGAGATTTTGATCAAAGTTGACATTACGATGATAGCGAAGACGAAAAAAGTGGGTCCGACAATTCCGTCTGTCTGTCTGTATGTCTGTATGTCTGTATGTCTGTACCTCGAACTACAGCCTAAACTACTGGAGGTATTTTCTTCAAACTCGGTAGTTAAGGGTCTTCGGTGATTCCCTAGAGGAGAAATTGAAATTTTTTTTTTAGCTCCAAAACTAAGGATACCCCCCATACACCCGTAATGCAAAATCTTATTTGTCTCGAAAACGGCTCTAACGATTTTGATAAAAAAAATTAGGTGTGATATTATGGACATGGACTATATTTTGGTGCAAAAAAAAATTTGGGGGGAAATGTTATTAGGGGTACCTGTCATAGAACGGTTTTTTTGATTTTCGAATTTCTCACCAACGGCTCTAACGATTTTAACCAAAATTTTTATGCAGGAGCTGCTTTGCATTTGAAAAAATATAAACTAAAATTTTTTTTGAAAAAATAGTTTTTGGATTTTTAAAAAAATAATACATATTTTTTTTTGAAAATTCAATATCTTGAAAACCGATACACGATTAAATTTTTAAATTACGTTTTAAAATGTATTTTATTAAATACTAACAATTTGCATATCAATTTTTTTTCTAAAAATTTTAAGGAAAATTTAGTACACAAAAAACATGTTTCAGTGTGTCTGTATGTCTGTACCTCTCACTACATCCTAAACCACTGGACCTATTTCTTTCAATCTCGGTAGTTAAGGGTCTTCGGTGATTCCCTAGAGGAAAAATTGAAATTTTCGTTTTAGCTCCAAAACTAAGGGTACCCCCCATACACCCGTAATGCAAAATCTTATTTATCTCGAAAACGGCTCTAACGATTTTGATAAAAAAAATTAAGTGTGATATTATGGACATGGACTACATTTTGGTCAAAACAAATTTTGGGGCAAACTGTTATTAGGGGTACCTGCCATAGACCCGTTTTTTTGATTTTCGACTTTCTCATTAACGGCTCTAAGGATTTTAACCCAAAATTTTTAGCAGGAGTCCCCTTAAGTTTAAAATAATATTGTATATAAAAATATACGAAAAAATATTTATTAGGTTTAAAAAAAAAAAAAAATTAAATCAATATCTTCAAAACCTATGAACGATTATTTTTTGAAATTATTTCCTAAAACCAATATTATTAAATACTTAAAATTCGCATCCCACATTTTTTTCTTGAAAAATTTCTTATATAAAAATTTTATTTACCAATAAAACGATTTTTTAAAGTTTATTTGCATAAATTCATACTTTTCCGGAAACCAGACGGCAATTTTATGCATTTGAACATTATTATCTCATTAAATCTATGTTTTATATTTATAAAATGTATCTTAAATTCCAAAGTACTTTTACATAGAGCAAGTTCGTGCGATCCAGTCGTGCATTTTATTTATATTCTGTGACTACCTAAATTAATTGTCAATTGCTTGTGTCTGACTGTGGACATTTCTATTTCTTATTCCTTCGCTAAACCACCTACTTCTGTGGTTTAACTTAATCATAATTAGTAAACGTCACTTACACTGAAAATAAATTCCTAGGTAATATTGACAAAAACGTTTTGTTGACCTTTAACAAAACAATTTTATCGTTATGATAAAATTTTTGTCAATACGAAAGAATGATTTTGTTGATTTCACAAATTTTTATAATCCAGCATGATTTTTTGTCGGTTTAACAAAATATGCACTACAAATAATATTGTCAGTTTAACAAACCAAGTTTTGTTAATATAACAAAATAAAACAGAGATTTTTGTCACATCGACAAACTTTTTTGTGATGTTAACAAAATGTTTGTTGTATCTACAGAAAATCTGTTTTATTAATGTTTGTCAATATCACAAAGTTTTTGTTAATTTTTTTTTGTCAATTTAACAAAAAATGAAAACTTTTTGTTAAAATGACAAATATTTTCTTTTGGGGTTGAATTATTTTGTAATATTGATAAAATAATATTATCAGATAGATAAAACTATTTTGTAAGGAAACCAAAAAATTTCTTTTGTGTATGATATAGTTCACACTTGGTTTTTGTTAAAAAATCGATGTAAGATTAACTGAACTTAACAAAAATTGCGTATTGTCCATACGCCCTCACAGATGGTTGCATGTGAGATCGTAGGGACGAAACGCCAATTTTTGTGGACTTAAATCCAAAAAATAAAACTATTTTGACAAAATTAATTTTGTTTTTTGTGGATTCAACAAAAGAAATTTGTAAAATTGACAAAATATTTTGTTGAATTGACAAAATATTTTGTTAGTTTAACAAAATATAGCAAGAAATTTTTGTTAATTTAACAAAATATTTTGTTAATGTAATAAAACAATTTTGTTAATTTGACAAAACAATTTTGTTAATTTAACAAAAAATTTTTGTTAATTTAACAAAAAAATTTTGTTAATTTAACAAAAATTTTTTGTTAATCCGATAATAATAAAAAAAAACAATAACACTAACAAAAAAATTGTTAATACAACAAAAGAATTGTTAATATGACAAATTAATTTTGTAAATTCTACGAAATTTTGTCATATTGACAAAATATTTTTGTTATTTCAACAAATTTATCTGTTAGCATAACAAAATAATTTTGTGGATACAACAAAATATTTTTTGTTACCTCAACAAAATTCTATAATTTTTTTCAATTTGATAAAACTTTTTGTTGGACGTATATTGACAAAATTTTTGTCAAATCAACCTAGATTTTTATCATATATATACCTAGATTTTATTTTCAGTGTAACAGAAAATTTGTTTTATTAATGAAATTTCGCACTTAGTCCAGGACTTAGCGATAAACCTCCACTAAACCATCTTTATTAATATGGGTGTAAAAGTCCCCAGCCACCTGGGGATAAAACCTTAGAAATCTCCAGCCACGCAAGTAGCCGGAGATTTCACCAACACACACCCGTTTCGACCCTACTACTCTCTTGGGTTTTCTTAGTTGTCTAAATCTCTTAGCTACCACGACAAGGTGAAACCCGTCAGGGGGGGATTTTTCTTGTCAAAATCCTAACTGATTTGGACCTACCATACCGTTGTTTTCTTCTCTTTAGATATTTACGAAATAGGTACTGCAAAAAGGATCTGCAGCCAACTAGTGTATTGTGTATGCCTATTTTTCTATTCGCACTAAAGGTAGGTTCTTCTTAGAAACCATAGTTTCTGTTTCAGCTTTTTTTATTTTCCATTTCCCAGACCCAATGTCAAAGCTCTATAATTCTAAGAATAAAATTAAAATAAATAAAATATATGGGTGGGAGAGTTTATGGAGAAATTAGATCTTTAGTGACTTTTAACTTCCAATCATTCCTGTGCGCGTGTTATTCGTCGGCTGGAATGAAGTGTACGTAGCCAAGGGATTCTTTGGATGAATTGTTACTTCCTTGCAAGAGGGAGAACCCCTGAGGCCTTAGATGAGCCGTGTTTATTGGAAACTCTTCGCAATAAAACTGAAAAGTCAGCTCCATCAGGAAATTATTATGATTAAAAAAAAAAAAAAACAAAAAAATATTAGTAAGTATAAGTAAACTTTTTAACCCGAGTGTAGGTTTTTTGAGCATCTAGCCCAAAATAACATCACTCCATGTTTCTGCTTTTCGTTTCACAGAACTCAGGGAATGAGATGAACAAGATCTGGGAAAATGTGGGGCCATGAACGTGTTTTAGTTCGTTTCTCATGACAATAAACTCCTCATAGGTGGTTGGGCGTAGCTACAGGCTCTGGACATTTAGAACATACCTTTCCTATGGAAACTGCTGCGTGTTTGCCTTATCGAAGAGAGCTCAGCAACGATACGTAGGAGTATAAGTAGAAGGGATAGCCATCGTATACTCGAACACAAAGAGTCAATAGGGGATGAGTGTTAATTGCAAGTACTCCACAGCCATGGTCCACACGAATGACAACAGAGAAGGTACATTTAAAAAAAGAAGGATTCCTCTCGCGTCGTCGTTCTCCCTGTCTGTATGTTTGCTTTTCGCTCGTGCCCGTTCATGTGAAAATAGCGGCATAGTGTTTTGATTTAGAAAGGCTTCCAAAAATTTTATTTTTATTTTTTTTATATTTTGAAAGTTTTACTTTTATATGCGTTGCGAAAGCAGTTTTATTTCTAACTCCTTTATTTTTCACTTCAGAACCCTCATAGCGTGCGGATACTTTGAAAAGGTCTCTTTCAAATGGGGGTGATGGCGCTGTTGTTATGTAAGGACAGGATAGGATATATTATAGATTGGAGACTGCTGGTATGACATGTGTGATTCCGTGTGTCCTTGCGTATGGATGTTAAAAAATTGTACAGATAACACCGAAAATAAACAGTGTTGTTGTTTGAAAGGACCACACAGTTATATCTGATGAACTTTAATCACAGTTTTTAATTTTTTGTTGTTGTTGTTGTTAATTTTTAAACTGAAATACTGACGTGGATGGAAGTTGGAAAACAAACCACCATGTGCCCTCGCATATGACGGTTTTATTTTGGCTTAGAGGACGCTTAGCAAATGAAAAGCCAAACAGCACAGACTGTGTTTCGCAATAATTCATTGGAGCGCGCCGTGGTGATATTGCAATTTGGAAATCGATAAATTGCAATTAAGATAATGGCCCCATTTGGTTTACCTCACATAGTTCATTAATAAATCATCATTCACTTTGAGAGATGATTACTTTGTGGTGATATGGAAAAGAATTTGAAAAATTTTTTAAGGTAAAATTGATTTAACGGACTGTAAGAATAAAGGCAATAGATAATGGTGGTTAACGTGTTTTTTTTTTTTACTAAAATAGCCATAATTCTACAAGAGTTTAAAGTTTTGCGTTTAGTCGTATAAAGATTATAAACTTAGAATTTAAATATAAATTATTATAAAACATATCTTAATGTTTATAGAAATAAAATGCACGACTGGTTCGCACGAACTTGCTCCTATGTAATAGACTAGGAATTTTAAAAACGAATGTTATTAGAGAAAACTGTTCATAAGGATAAAATGAATTTTTTTAAATTCTTTTAGTAGTAAGAGATAAGAACAGAATTTATGCAAGAACAAAAATTTTAAGTCGTGGTTCCTTAAAAAAATAAGCTTTTATGTACAAAATTTTTAAAACATTCTTAAGAAAAAATTTTGGTATTATCTTAAGTTTTTATTATTGTACGAATACAAGTCTAATTTCCAAAAAAAATTCTAAGCCGTTCTTGAGATATCGAATTTTTCAAAAAAAATGACTTTTTTTCTAAAAATTGAAAAAATATTTTTTCTTAAGTTTTTAAATGCAATGTTTTTTAAACTTTTTAGGAGCTTCTTTATAAAAAATTTCATTAAAATCCGTTATGTCGATAATGAAAAATTCAAAATTCGAAAAAATCGTTCTATGGTAGGTTGACTGTACCTGTAATATCTAAATTTAATTTTTTTTTTTATTAAATTATAGATCGTAAAGATTAATCAAAAGAAAAAAAATTTCAGCAAAATTCTCGGAACCATTTTCGAGAATACGATTTTCGAAAACCATTTTTTTAAATTTGTATGGAAGGTACCGTTAGTTTTAGATAAAACTAAATTTTTTTTCTCAAATATTGAAGATTATGTTAAAAAACTTTTATTTGTCAAGTATAAAAAAAATCGAGCATGGGGTTTTCGAAATATTGAGGTTCCAAAAAAAAAATTTTGATTTTTTTTTTAAAAATCCAAAAACTTAAAAATTGAAAATTTGAATATGTAATAATATTTAAACTTCGGAGGAGCTTTAGCATAAAAAATTATTTAAATCGGCTGCACCGTTTTCGAGAAAATCAAAAACAAAAAAAATGGGCTACCAAAAATAACAATTTTTTGTAAAATTTTTTTCAACCATTAGCTAGTTTTAAAGAAATGAAATTTTTCAATTTTTTTTTTAAAAATTCTGTGTGACAGTTTTTGAGCAAAAAAAATATTTATAAAATTTCAAAAAAAAATAGTATGGCAGGTACCGTTATTTTTGGTCTTAAAAAAAAACAGAAAAAAACGTCCGGGGGAAAAAAAAAACCCATATCTACCAAGTTTGAAGAAAATCGGCCGAGCCGTTTAGGCTGTAGTCGAACCGACAGACAGACAGACAGACAGAATTGCGAGACCCACTTTTTTGGTCTTCACTATCATCGTTATGTCAACTTTGAATGCATAACTTGCCTTATAGTACCTATAAGTCGCAAGTAAAAATTGTAAAGAAACTTGAAAATTCTTCTATAAATTGCTAAAAATAACTCCTAACAATAATTTAATCTAGAAACAATAAAAATCTTTTGATCGGTCTTACAAAAAAAAACAAAAGTTTTTAGAGACAACAATTCTTAAAAATTAATTAAAACAAATTGGGTTTATTTTAAAATATTGAGTTTGCAATAAAAAGTTGGAATTAAAAACAAATCAAACTTCCTGTTCTAAAAAAATTTGCTATAGAATATTATTGAAACTTTGAAAGAGCTTTTACAAATACAATTTTTGATCAAAATCAGTTCACTCATAACATACATCAACGTCTTCAACTATAGCCGTGTTTTGTTATCTCTACCATATCTTTGTATATATATATCTTTGTATAACCTATAGTATTATCATAGAACATAATTTTGTGGTACCAACGCTATCCTGGTGGTGGCACCGAAATTAGCGCACAGTTTCACAGTGGAGAATAGGATAAGCAATACAAAACAAGTAGTAAGAAAGAGAATATTTTATTATTAATTTTATAAGAGACAAATCTTACAAGTACTATCGCTATGCTTAAGATGCCGCCCCAATCGTTAGTCTTATGAGAGTTCTATAAGTTTTATATACAAAGTCCATAAAGATCATCCCTGGAAAAGAAAACGATGCAGATTATAGTGACAGCAATGTTATATTAACATCTCTTTTTTCCTTATGTTTGTTTTTTTTCCATTATGTCTTGTCTTTTTTCTTCACACTCTTGTTTACACTACCTTACCATAGAAAGCCATCTACCCGTAAGTATAAGAATTAAGTTCTGGATCCTTAAATTAGATCCAGATAGAGAGCAGGATCTCAAATTGTTTTTGTAATACGTGCTAAAAATTAACCCAGATCCAAATCCGTAGATAATAAAACTCACCTTATATCTCATAATTCACCGTTGTATACTTCATCAAATTTATGTGCGATCACCTCGCCTAGTTTTTCTGCGAAATCTTCAGTGAAGTGAGAAAAATTTTTAATAGCACTTAAACTTTAAAGTATCTAAATTATCTGCAGAAGATGCAAAGAGATCTTGAATTGAATCCAAAATATTTTTGGAAATTCATAAATTCTAAAAGAAATTCTTCTCCTTACGCGTCTGTCGTCAAGGTAAATAACATTTCAAGTCATGACCCTTGGGTTATAAGTTATAACACAACTATTTTCTGACTTCTTTCAAATTGATTTCAACTGTGATACCTTAAACTTTAATATTATGAACTGTGATAATTTTGACGAAATTTCCCAAAACTTTTGGCTTTTGGAATGTTTTCATATTTGACTGACATTAACTTTAATATAAATACTGAAAACATTGTAAAGTTTATATATAACCTAGACCCCTAGACGATATTTGTATACCAGGATCTGATGGTATAGCTACTTCTATTTTGGAAAACTGTGTAAGTCACTTGTCGTTACCTTTGTCCGTTAGTTTTAACGTATCAATGTCCTCTTGTGTATTTTTATCCATTTGGAAAATTCTTTCATAATCTTTCTACATACAAAAGTTAAAAAAGGTGAAATCAAAATTTATAGACCTATGGCTAGATTATTATCGGTTATGCTAAAACTTTTCGAAGCTATTACTTGTGAATCTTTAAATTTTTTATGTGAAATCGTTTATATTGGGTCTTTCAATAAAAGCGCTACAAAAGTTTTTTTTAAATAAAACAAAAACGGTTTTGAATATCAATGAAATTCTTTATTCCTGTGAAAGTACGTTTGATGCCATTATGTATGGAACTCGATTTCTTTTGCATGGCCACCAAGGGCACGCTTGCAGAAGTCCAGACGCTGAACCCAATTTTCGACGGTTTTTAAGCATAAATCGGCTGATACTGCTGCAATTTCACGTTCGATATTCGTACGAAGTTCATCAATCATCGCTGGCTTGTTGGCATATACCATAGACTTGACGTAGCCCCACAGGAAATAGTCTAACGGTCAAATCGCACGACCGAGGCGGCCAAGCGACTGGACCATTTCTTGAGATAACACGTTCTCCAAACTTGGTTTCCAATAAATTGATTGTGACATTCGCTGTGTGGCTTGTGGCGCCGCCGCCGTCCTGTTGGAACCACGTGTTCTCCAAGTCCATATCATCCAATTGGGCCAAAAATATTCGGTTATCATTGAACGGTAGCGATCCCCATTCACAGTAAAGTACGGCCCAATGACGCCGCCGCGCCGGCCCATAAACCACACCAAACCGTAATTTTTTTTGGATGCAATGATGACTCATGGAGTACGTGTCGATTTCTGCCTGACCAATACTGCATATTTTGTTTATTGACGAAGCCATTCAGCCAGAAATGAACCTCATCGCTGAAGATGATTTTTCGATGAAAATCCGAATCATTTTCAAGTTGTTGCTCAGCCCAATTCACGAACATACGACGCTTCTGGTGGTCAAGCGGCTTCAGTTCTTGCGTCAATTTAATCTTGTAAGGATGTAGGCCAAGATCTTTTCGCAAAATTCGCCACAACGACGTCACAGAGATGCCCAACGCTTGAGAACGACGCACGTGTGAGAGACACATTTGGGCTTTCTGCAACTGAAGCCTCAGCGGCAGCAATATTTTCGACACTACGGGCACTTCTTTGTCTCACTGGCACGGGAACATTTTGTACTGTGCTTGTGGATTCAAATTTTTCCACTAGACGCTCAATTGTTGATCTGCTAGGACGATTATGACGACCATAAATTGGACGTAGCGCTCTTATCGTTGAGGCCACTGACTCCGAATTTCGGTAGTAAATTTTAATAATTTCGACTCGTTGTTGGCTCGTATATCTTTCCATCATGAAATGGCAAACCTTACTGAAGAGAAATGTCAAAAGAGCGGCAAGAAATATGGCGTCGTTTGCTGTCCCTGTCGCCCTACTTTTGTAGCGTCCCTGTTGAAAAACCCTTTAGTTCCTAATTAACATGGTTTTACCAAACAGCGCACACTGCACAGTGGGGCCATTTGTATGGGAGAGCGGAAAAAAGTCCATAAAAACCGAACCACTGAACCAATTTGGATGAAATTTTCAGGAATGAAAGTAATTTTGAAAAGAAAGCTTTGCAAATAATTTCCACCCACTGCCACGCCCACTAACAAAATAATCGTCAAAATTGATAAAAATCAAGGTTTTGTTTCAAGTAAAGGTTAAAGATGGTGCTTTTTTGAAGGAGGTTGGTCATTCAAATTTTCCACACCCACTTTTTAGGCATTTTTTGCTTTTAATTTTTTGAAATAAGAAATTGTTTAGTATGGAGGCAGTCTATTTTAGTGCGATAAAATCGGAACCACTGAACTGACATAAATAAAATAAATATGATAAGGGTTAGCTTATAATATGACAACAAAATATTTCCACCCACTGACAGGCCCACACAAAAGGTTATCTAAATTCCAAAGATGGGGAGTTAAATTTTGAGTAATTAGAAAAATATAATTTCGCGAAAAAAAAATCAAATAAAATGCTTGATGCATCGAATCATTATGTATATCTGTCGGTTCATACGTTCAGAGTTCTTATGAGAAAAATAATGCAGAGAAGTGATTTTATTCTTATCTTCGGAGAAAAATTATTAGAATTAAATTTTTCATGTTTGTTTTAGCAAAAGTGATTGCGACTTTTTATGTGGTCGTAAATAATGAAAATAATGGAACCATTGCTGATAAGTTTCAATTTACAAACGCATCGTCAAACATTAATGAATGCATCAAACGATCAACACTTTTCATGTCAAGTGTTCACTACTGAAACTTGCATCAAATAATGCGCAAACTTCAAACAAACCAAAACCAAAAAACAACGTACAAAATATTTAAGATATTTTTCTCACTTTTGAAAAAAAGGTTTTTGAAAGAACGAATACGTTACGCAATAGTATACCATATATGTATATAAAAAAAGGAAAAAAAAAGGTTAAATTTATATTAATATTAATTGTAAGTCATTAATAAATTTGTATACGTTCGCCCATTTTACACTTAATTCTTACTGATATGACATTTAACTGTGTTTAAAAAAAAATTCACTAATTCATTAAATATTGTTATCATATATTGCTAAGTATTTATTGTACATATATTTTTCTTAATTATTGAACAAAGATTATATGTACAAATAAAATACAAATATTCCTTTTTAGGAAACAGAAGTGAAAAAAAAATGATTTTCTTACCTTTAAATCTGTTCACTGTGCGGATTTGCAAGCAGGGTTGCGAATTTTTGAATTAAAAAATCCTTAAGTCATAAGTCTATAGATGACTTGTGAATTAAAAAAATTTAATTCATAAGATATTTGGTGACTTATGAATTAAAAAAAAATTAATTCACAACCCCCAAAGTGACTTATGAATTAAAAAAAATTTAAATCCTAAGCTACTAAGTGACTTATGAATTAAAAAAAAATTTATTCACCACCTACCAAGTGACTTATGAATTAAAAAAAATTAAGTCATCAGGGAGTAAGTGACTTATGAATTAAAAAAAATTTAAGTCATGAGCAACAAAGTGACTTATGAATTAAAAAAAATTTAATTCACCACCTACTAAGTGACTTGTGAATTAAAAAAAATCAAGTCATCAGGGAGTAAGTGACTTATGAATTAAAAAAAATTTAATTCACAAGTCAGTTGGTGACTTGTGAATTAAAAAAAATTTAATTCAGAAGTTAGTTGGTAGATTGGAAATTTTTAAGCTTGTTTTGACTACATAATTATTTAATTATTAACGAAAGTTTTCAAATCTAGTTTTTAAATCATAAGATTATCACGCTAGCTTATAAATTATTCATTTCATAATTTTTCTAATCAGCATTTATCCATTAACTTATGAATTAAATTTTTTTTAATTCATAAGTCACTAAGTTGGTTTTGAATTAAATTTTTTTAATTCATAAGTCACTTACTTGCTGATGATTTGAATTTTTTTAATTCATAAGTCACTTACTTGCTCATGACTTGAATTTTTTTAATTCCTAAGTCACTTAGTAGCTTGGGAATTAAAATTTTTTAATTCATAAGTCACTTACTTGCCCATGACTTAAATTTTTTTAATTCATAAGTCACTTAGTAGGTTCTGAATTAATTTTTTTTTAATTCATAAGTCACTAAGAAGCTTATGATTTAATTTTTTTTAATTCACAAGTCACCAACTGACTTGTGAATTAAATTTTTTTTAATTCATAAGTCAGTTAGTAGCTGCTGAATTAATTTTTTTTTAATTCATAAGTCACTCATTAGCTTGTGAATTAAAGCCAAGCTTAAGCTAACAAGTGACTTAAGCTTTTGCAACCCTGTTTGCAAGTATTTGCAGCTAAATTTTGTTTGAATGAAAACTTTGATGTGTCTACATCGAGAAAATAGCTATCTCAGACCGGAGGAAAATGGAGCTTTTTTTAAATGCCTACAACTTTCCATTACTGCGGACTGAGTCTTATAATGTGCTACAGTGATTCACTAAAATTTTGTTTGGTAAATCTGACCACTGTATTGTATTATTAAGCATCTTAAATAAGCAAATAAAAAATAATCCCATCTTTAGTTCACCCCGAATTGACGTAACACCATAGGAAACTTTAATCAAATTCCCTCTTAACTTTGACTTTCATAATTTCATTACAATTTATAACGAAAGAGGAAAAACATGCCAGATAAGTGATAGTTGATATACCCGAAAAAACCCATGTTGGGTGTCACTCACGTGATCTTTCACGAAAAAATCTAGTTTTCTTTTTACAAAACTTTCAAACAGTTTAGAAATTTTATCTTTTTTTGTTTTTTTTTTAAGTTTGTTTTTAAAGGGTCGATTGTAGCAACATTAGGGGATTCGGGAAGAATTCCTGTATATGTCCGTACTGCGAAAAAAAAATCCAGCAGTTTAAGCACCCAGGTGGGTGAAAATTCTGATCTCTCGGAATTCAGCCTACTGGTTGTAGCTTAGTGCTTTTATTTTTCCTTCACCATGGCATTGCCATATGCATATGTACATATGTACGTAATAATGTTATTTATCAGATTCAACCAGAATATGGCATTTTTTGAAATACAATTTTAATTGCTTAATTTATCGCATCCCAAGTTTGGATAGTAAGTCGATTTCTCGATCAAAAGAATTGTTTCTCATTTTCCGCAATGTGAAATTGCTTAAACGGGCGATTTCAATGTAAATAATTCTTCGCGTCAGCGCTTTTCTGGTCAGACAATACTCAAATGGAGGTATATCAAGATTTATTCTGAGTTAAATAACTTGTCTCAGCTCATTCAAGAGTATACTCGAATTTCTGAAGCTGCAGGTCAGCCCGCCAACATCATATCGTCGTCGTTCTATGAAAACTCCCTAAGTCCATTTTTTGTGTGTTTGAGATAATCGCTTTTTAACTTGGAAATTAATATAAAAAAATACAAAAATTATCAGAATAGCTCAGGCTTCAATTGTAAAATGGGTTTGGCGTAGCCATTGTGCAATAAAATTTTTTGCAAATGGTTTATCCGAAATGAATTAAATAAGAATTGAATCACATTTTTTTTTTAAATGGACTTAGGGAGTTTTCATAGAACGACGACGATATACTTGTTTCTATAGACACATCAAAACATTGTGTCATATCTGCAAATGTTTCGTGTCAACAAAACCCAATTAGGAAAAATATTTGAGTTGTAAAGAGAGGTTATCAGGGTCAGAGAAGTATGTTCACGATATTATAAGGCCAATCTTACTGAGGAAAACCGAAATAAGCTAAAACAAGCTAGAAAGACCTGTAAAAAACATATGCAACGTTTTTTCTTCGGTTCTAACGCTTCTTAAGTCAGCTAAAAAGAAAAAGAAAAATTTTTAGCTGTCAGATAGTATCATGATTCTTCTATCATCCCTCCCATTGTTCATCCTTCTTTTACGAAGGCAAAACCTTTTTCATCTGTCCTATTTTACTGATCTCTTTCCCAGTAGAATGTTTGTCCAGCTTGTTCCACAAGAGACGAATCTATTTCCCCTTTTAATTATCGTCCAATTTCTGATAGATTTCGACTTTGAAAACGACTCTATTAATGAAAAGGTTATTTATAAGAAATTTCTTGAAGAACGAAACTTCTCAATGACCATCTTTATGGCTTTTGTAGCAATAGATGAGTTGGTGACCTTTTGGTATGTCTCTCCGAATAGGGGCACAAATCTTTACATCGTTTTGGAGATAGGAAAATTGTTGCACTTGATATGTCAAAAGCATTTGATAGGGTTTCAAACTGTCTTATCGAAAATGCCTGCATTTTCTATTGATCAATCACTTCTTTGTTGGATTAGATATTACCTTTTAAGTCCAAGTTGTATTGGACTGTTTTAAGTCTATAATTCATAAAATAAATGTTGGTATACCACAAGGCTCCGTTTTGTTTCCGACACTGTTTCTCATATTTATCAATTATCTTTTGTCTGAAACTTCTAAACCATTAAATTTTTTTGCCGATGACAGTACTCTCAGCTTCTCGATAGTATTGTCAAATACTAACTATAAACCGCTTTAATAAAAATCAATGCTGTCTTTTATCGTTAAATTGCAACTCACCCCCACGCTGCTATATATAAGCGGCACTTGCACTGAGGAAACCGAAAAGCTCTCAGTCGAGAACCTAATGTTCACCACAGACAAACTTGTGTGGAACGATCGCATATTCGACGTTGTCAAAACAAAAACTCTGCTAATTGCTTAGGTTGTCTTCGACGGTCCAAGAACTTTGTCACCCCTTCTGATCTGGCTCGAGTATAATTCCAATATTAGGCCAGGTGCTCCAATACCCCACTTGAGTCTTTTGGATATAATCTAAAACGAACTTAAAAAATGATAGGTGGTAGAAGTATAACAGATACATTTGAATTTCCTCCCCTTAAACAATTCAACCGTAATAAAGTTAACCCTTGAGTCCAACTTCGGACGTACGGTTAATTTCAGGGCTTCGTTATTAAGCCGTACTACACAAATGTAGTTATAATGCTTTACACGACTCAATATTTCCCTCATATTACGATATTCAGATTCCAGTGTGCATCGGTATCTCCATTTATATACATACTTCCAAACTTTCCTAAACGCTCGCGCTGTGCTCAAATATTTTAAGGGTTACCATAATAGAAAAAACTACATCATGAAGGCAATGTAAAGATTCTCCACTGAAAAACTGCTTCAGAGTTATCTTAGATAAACTCAGAACTGAAAAACTGAGTCTTGGTTTCCTTCCTGCCAGCCCCTTCAACCTTACCTAGTATTAAATCCGTTTTTCATATGGAATAATATGTCTAAGAAGAGTGAGCAAATCAAAGATTAAAAGATCTTATATACATCATAGATCGTACTCAATATGGTGTCCTAATCTTAAGCAACTATACATTCTGCCAGTACGAATAGTTCTATTTCTTGTGTCCGCTTCTCTGTGTATTACTCACTAATACTCTCAAACAAACGATACCTCATATCTTAGAAAAGCTTCACGATCATTAGATTCGTACACACGAGCGCATGCTTAAAAAACAAAATGCTTCTCGGCTAATGAACTTTTTCAAGGTGAACAAAAACTTGCGTTGGCACAGCGCATCGAACTCTTGCAAACTTCAATGCTGTGCGGTGCGTGTTGAGAACTTTTCGTTGTTGGTGACGCATACGGCTGTTGTTTTGAAGCTTAATGTTGTTTACCACTTTTTTCTTGGTCTATGGTTTATACTGGGTAGATATGTTTGTAGATATTTTTTAATTTATTTTTTTTAAGTCATTTATTTAGCAAAGAAGCTTTTACAGCCGAATGATCGCATTTTTTTAAATGTGGGGAATTAGACTGATGCTTTTTCGCTTAAAAATAAAAGTCATTGTTGCAAATAGTGACAGAGAGAGAAAGAACTATTTATTTTATATTTTTCGCAATATGCGTCAGAAACTTCTACAATCGCGGGTTAGGAAACATAATAAAAGCTACGCGCGTGTAAGATATTGTGGTTTTTTTCCACTTCTTCTGCAGAGTGCAATGATCGGAATAGGATTTTTGAAGGTCACATAAGAAGCCTTAAATCTTACTTAGTTATTTTGCGTTCCAAGTCTGTATGAATGTACATAGTTACTTTAAGTAAAATATAACTTGAAATTGCAGAGCTAGCAGATAGGTATACTATTTTTTTTAGGTAGGTTTGTTTTTGTAAGAAAGACTATTGTAGTATGTAGGTAGGTACCTATGAATGGTTGTGTAATTAAACCAATATAATTTAATAACTCGCAATACCCTCTTAGGTATTCCATGTTCCTATATTCTTGAAGCTGTTTAATATTAAAACCGTAGACGGAAACAAAATAAAATTCACTTTTTAATTTTTTGTTTTCATTTTCTATGAATATAAAAACGAGATGTGGCCCAAATATTTCGTCTTTTAAGACCTATGGTAGGCTCCTAAATTTATGTATATATGTGTATATACATTTTTTTAGCTTCATGTACGTGAAAATATTTTATAATTTTAAGCTTTAATTATACTTAGAGCACGCAGTTGTCTATTACTTTATAGGTCAGCGTGACCAGAACGTAAAACAAAAATTTGGGGACAGAAACAACGAAGGTATGGGCAAAATCTTTTGATTTGCTTTTTTTTGTTCTGTTTTTAGTTCTATCTTCTAACAGTAATATCATCTACTTGATAAGAAAGAAAAGTGAAAATAAAATACATTTTCAAGGTCATGAAATATATGTATCTATGTATTTTTTTTTTTTGCTTTTACACTGTTTGTATACAAATTGAACCATGCGTTTCAGCCGTTCTTAGGAACGATTCGATGATCGAAAGGGGTTTGTGCTTAATTAAGATTCAATAACTTCGTTTATGCAGTAAAGTATAAGTAGGTATATACATACATATGTATGTACATAAGCATGTAGTGAAGTAGGATTATACGAGTAAAACAAATGTACACAAATGCTTAAACTAAGTTTTCCTGTTTTTTTTAGAAACACAAAATTAAGAACAGTACCTATACTTATACTTCTGAATAAATATAAAATGAATTTTAAGAAGCTTTAAATTCCCATGAGTTGGCAAAAACTTGAAGTTTCGTCTCGCCGATCTCACTTGAATTCATGAATTGATTAGTCAGGACCTTGTCAATACCCAATTTTTGATAAATTATTTTCGTTTAACAAAAAACATAGCTTTATTACAATCACCACAAGTACGAAGTTTTATCAAAATCTATCCGCTTAGGCGTCATTTGGGCGTCACACTGAATGAGACCACTTTTTCAATTTTTCGAAATTTTGTTCTTACACCTAACCAAATTTTTAAAACTTTTTTCTAAAAAAAAAAAACAAAACAATGTTTTTTTGGAAGTTTTGATTTGGAACCTTATATTCATGTCTGCATTCGCAGAATTTTACTCCCAATGAGTTGACTCGATCCGTTGATCTTTCGCATCCGCTGTAAAACTGAATTATGAAATTCGCCGAATGAACTACATTGTCGATTCCTAAAATAACCTTATCATTTATGAACTTTCGTATCGACACTGTGAGGTACAGACATTTAGTTAACGTCCTAGGCTAGGATAATAGCATTGCTATCAAGGTTCGAACCTTGCTCCGTTCGGAGCAGATTCGCTCCAGTTTTTCCACACGGACGAATATGAGAATATGACATTATGACATTTATGACATATGAAATAAACCATTAAACCTTTATTAAAAATTCTTTCGGAATTTGTAATTTGTTTATCTTCACAAAACAATTTTTGAAAATAATAGTAAGTTTTGCAATGAAACCTGTGATTTATTTTTTGCTAATACCTACTATTTTTTTATGTTCATGTGTATGTTTTAATTTTCCTGAAAAGGAAGGATTTTCATATCTGCTCCGGAAATCTTGCATTTGCTCCACTTTTTTTCAAATTTGCTCCGAAATTTCATGACTGTGTTTCGAACTTTGATCGCTTTCGATCAACAAAATCAAGCATCGTTATGCGTGGTTAGTACTTGGATGGAGGACCGTTCAATACCAACCATGTGCTTTTTTTTTTTTTTTTAGTTTTCTGGCTCTCCGGTTGCGTTGTTAGTTGTGCGTTTTCTATTATAAAATTTTTTAAACAAACACTTAAACCTTCAGTATGATAAGCTTTTGACTTACATTTTTGTGCTTTCCATTGTTTATTTTTGTTTTTATTTTTCGTTTAATCAAAAATTCACTTCAGATTCCTCTCGAAATTGGTGCGAATGAAAAATGATAGAAATTGTATATGGAGTGCTAATGGATTGCGAATTCAGTAATACCATATAAGTTGAACAAAATATCGGTGGTGCAGGGATTGTTACCGACATTCGTTCAACTTTCATTGGTCGCATTCAGTAACAACAAAAGTTTGGAAATTAATTGAAACTGTCATTTTGCTAATTCGCCGAATTCTGTAATATGGGTGATTATCTCCTTAAGCAAGATTTTGAGTACATAATTTAGTCAACATCTGTTGAGGCAGCTATGAGATAGGCAAAAACTGTATTCCAAAACCTTCTATAGCAAGTACTCGTAATACATAATATATTTCTTTAAAATTGGTTTGTTATGAATTTTAACTCATACAAATGAAAAAGAAAATATCGTTTATTGGTCTTCGTTCTTCCAGCGTATTTAAGTTAATTAATAGAACTCGGTCTCGATATCAAAACAGAATGCCATTTGATTTCTTAAGCAAATATGAAAAAACGAAAATTATAAGTTGTTGTAGCGGTTTCTTAAAAATTGCGAGTTCTGGAAGAAAGCTCAGTTACTTAATGGCGAAGTTTATGTTATAAACCGTTATTTGAACTGTGACATCTTGAGGTTACATTTTAACCTGCTACGTAATTACAACACTTTAGATAATTATCAAATTCATTATATTTGCAGCCCTGCACTTATGATGAAATTTTGGATCAGCCAATCTTAAAGGAAGAGGTCACTGCATCATTGAAAGGACTTAAGGATGGAAAGGCGACCGGTTCAGATAGAATACCATTGGAATTCTATAGATAAATTACAGATAAACTAGTCAAGAATCTAACAGGTTTATATAACACGATGCCGGAGCACGTATAACCCAAGAATTAAAAGAAGCACTGATTTTCTCCATCCACAAAAAGAGCAGCACAATAGATCCCTTAAACTATATATGTATTTCATTCTTGAATGCATCCTATAAAATATTTATTATGGTACTGCACAATGAACTTAGATCGTGGATGGATGCAAATAAGCTTATTAAGGAATTCCAATTTGGTTACAGACCACGCTACTGAACTGTAGATCACATATTTGTCCTCAGAAGTATTGCGGATTCATTTTTGTCTAAAAGAAAGAAATTATACGTTTTCTTTTTCGACTTAGAAGCAGGATTTGATACGCTACACCGAAACGCATTAATGTACAAGATGTTTGGATTGGGGATGTCACACAGTATGAAATGGTAAAAATATCTCGGAATGGTTTCGGACTAAGACTGGGTATGCGCCAAGGCTGTTAAATCAGCCCAAGCTTGTTCTCACTTTTCATTGATTATGTAACTAAATTTTTGCCAGGAGGTATAGAATATAAAGGAACCCTTATCAAATATTTCCTTTTTTTCCAATGATTTTATGGTTATTAGCTTATTCGCCGGAATCCCTCTAGCTTATGATTAACAAGTTCTATGAATACTACACTTTGTAGAAATTACTTCTTAACTTAAAAAAATCGAAAGCTATGTTATTCCAAAAAGGAGGAGGAAAAATAAACGCGATTGAACAATGGACGTACAACAGTGAAAGAATATACGTCGCTCGTCAAGGAGTGCAAATATTTAGGAGTTTATTTTAGCAAAAACGTCAGCATGGAAAGGCACCTAACCAAAAAACTAGTGAAAGCTAAGTGTTTGAGTCAGTGGCTATTGTTGAAAAATTTCTTCGAGTTTAAATCACACGCATATTTCGACTTCCTACAAATATCTCTAACAAAATCTTTATGCTAGAAACACTTTAGCTACAAGTTGACTTCATAATTAATGCTCTCAAACTTCCTCGGTTTAAGTCTTCTGAAAAAAGAAGCTCATCAAGCTATAAGAACTAAATCTGGTTGGTTCAGGAAGTGGTAAAACCTAACTTAGGATACTGGTATACAGTTAAACATTTATGACTTCAGCTTGTCAACTGACCTAAATAAAGACAACTATTTTTGGGATGACTACAAAAGAATTTATTTTAATTTTCTCGAAATTATAGTGTTATTTTTGTTGAAAGGCAAGCGGCCCTTAAAATCATCAGAAGGAGGGCATTTCGATGTTTTTTTTTATAGAAAAACCAATAATTGCAAAGAATCAACTATATATATTGCTTCTTAATAATTTTTTTTCTATAAAATTTCTAGAAAAAAGCTCTTACGTATTTGATTAAACTTCGTGTCTGTTACTCCCATATATGTATTTTCTGAATGACTGAAAACCATTTTCCCCAATCGCTGCATTGCAAAATTTTGTTTTTAAGCAAACCAAAATCAAAACTTGACCCAACCTGCACGTTTTAAACCTTCTGCAACAAGGGTACGAAGTTTAATCAAAATCGATAGTGCCGTTTTGAGAAAATTAATAAAAAAAAATCTCTCAAGGCTCTCGTTCAATATGTACTGTGGAAATAGTCACGCACAGACCGATGTACAATATGACAAAAATCTTCATCGTAGGTTTCGATAAAAACCCTGAATTTTGTTTCTAAACGAAGCTAATAAAGGCCTTACAAAACATAAACATATGCTGATCTTTTCCAAAATGTTTGTGCAATAAGTATATTCTGAATTGACCATTAGTTCAAACATTGAGAACCAGGTGATCTTCTAGGTTTTGAGAAAATTCTTTAAATTTGATAATTAAAACTATCTACCTATGTATTTTTTTTTGTTAAAATATGATTTGTTTAATATTTTAATTTCAACTCGGCACATGCAAAAAGTTCTCGAATAGGTAGTGTAAAGGCGACATTATTGATATGTGATCAAGTATTTACTTAAATTGTATCAAAGGCCAAAGTTTCATCGAGCAAATAACTTTCATAATTTGAAGTCAAACTTATTTCTAAAATTATTTCTATTACATAAACTCATGCCACGATTAAAAAAAGCTTTTAATTACTCATTGCAGGCCACACGTTCTTAACGTCTTTTTTTTTGTTATCGCATCAGGCACATGCAAAGTTTAATAAACTCATTTTCTAATGCAAACTCACTGCGCGAAAATGTACAATCTCCATAAATTCAACACGAGCGAGCTGCAAAAAAAAAAACAAAATAATTATTGAAATATCACAAACAAACATCAAATAACGGGTGATTTTTTAAGAGCTTGAGAACTTTTTAAAAAAAAAAACGCATAAAATTTGCAAAATCTCATCGATTCTTTATTTGAAACGTTAGATTGGTCCATGACATTTACTTTTTGAAGATAATTTCATTTAAATGTTGACCGCGGCTGCGTCTTAGGTGGTCCATTCGGAAAGTCCAATTTTTCGGCATTTCGGCCGAATAGCCCGAATTTCTTCGGAAATGTTGTCTTCCAAAGCTGGAATAGTTGCTGGCTTATTTGTGTAGACTTTAGACTTGACGTAGCCCCACAAAAAATAGTCTAAAGGCGTCAAATCGCATGATCTTGGTGGCCAACTTACCGGTCCATTCCTTGAGATGAATTGTTCTCCGAAGTTTTCCCTCAAAATGGCCATAGAATCGCGAGCAGTGTGGCATGTAGCGCCATCTTGTTGAAACCACATGTCAACCAAGTTCAGTTCTTCCATTTTTGGCAACAAAAAGTTTGTTAGCATTGAACGATAGCGATCGCCATTCACCGTAACGTTGCGTCCAACAGCATCTTTGAAAAAATACGGTCCAATGATTCCACCAGCGTACAAACCACACCAAACAGTGCATTTTTCGGGATGCATGGGCAGTTCTTGAACGGCTTCTGGTTGCTCTTCACTCCAAATGCGGCAATTTTGCTTATTTACGTAGCCATTCAACCAGAAATGAGCCTCATCGCTGAACAAAATTTGTCGATAAAAAAGCGGATTTTCTGCCAACTTTTCTAGGGCCCATTCACTGAAAATTCGACGTTGTGGCAGATCGTTCGGCTTCAGTTCTTGCACGAGCTGTATTTTATACGGTTTTACACCAAGATCTTTGCGTAAAATCTTCCATGTGGTCGAATAACACAAACCCAATTGCTGCGAACGGCGACGAATCGACATTTCACAGTCTTCAGCAACACTCTCAGAAACAGACGCAATATTCTCTTCTGTACGCACTGTACGCATTCGTGTGGTTGGTTTAATGTCCAATAAAGTAAACTGAGTGCGAAACTTGGTCACAATCGCATTAATTGTTTGCTCACTTGGTCGATTATGTAGACCATAAATCGGACGTAAAGCGCGAAACACATTTCGAACCGAACACTGATTTTGGTAATAAAATTCAATGATTTGCAAGCGTTGCTCGTTAGTAAGTCTATTCATGATGAAATGTCAAAGCATACTGAGCATCTTTCTCTTTGACACCATGTCTGAAATCCCGCGTGATCTGTCAAATACTAATGCATGAAAATCCTAACCTCAAAAAAATCACCCGTTACAAACATACACTCTTTGCTCCGATTGGTGGTGTGCTTCAAAGAATCATAGGAGTACACATGTACCCTAATAAGCGCAATTTCTTCAAAAATTCTCAACAAATTTTAGGTAGGTTGAGGTTGAGGCTGTTATGCCTCTAGCTCGGGGGCTTTAAAGTATTGCAATATACTTATTGTGGTTGAATATAATGTAGATACATTCATGTTTCCATCTATAATTGACAAACAAACTACCCACACGTTAATTTTTTTTTTATTTCTTGGTGTAAGATTTAAACAAAGTTTCTATGGATTTATGTTTTTTTCTTTTTTAAGTTCTTGAACTACTATTTCTTTTTGAAAGTGCAATAACCTATGCCTAACCATTTTAGAAATTAGGTAGGTATTCAATCTCTAAAGAGATTTTGATCTGGATGTTGTAAGATCCAATTAGTTTCCCAAAAAGGGAGGCATTTATAACTACATACGAGTGTATACTAAACTATTGAACTTTCAGTCACTTTACATCAAAAAAAAAACATCGCAGATTCTCATACATTAATCTTTTAGTTATCTTATTCAACATCAGAAAAATAGAAGAAAGAAACCTGTTTATCGCCCTTTCTTGGTTATATAGTCGCAGAATTTACGTTGCATTTAGGACAGCGAATCAACACTGACCGATTTGAATCGAATGGTTGCGAAATTATGAGAAATTGAAATTTGGCAATTTTTTAATGGGAGAATTTCCAATTTTTAATAAAGTATTGCACTTGACGATAAAATTCATAAAATCCACGACTGGGTTGCGCGTACTTGTTGTTCAGGTTGATTAACAACTGAACGCACTGACAAACAGATCAATGGACGTTAGGAGAAAAACCACTTTGCGTTAACATTTTTAGATTTGATTAAAACCTTCAATTTATTTTGAAGCGAAACTAAGGCCGCGCGTACAGTAGTGCGACAAAGCGATGCGACAAGCCAGGGGCGGACGCAGAAAATAATTTCGGAGGGGGTTTTAGAAAAAAATATCAAATTTTTATAAATATATTATTTTATTACTTTATTGTAGGTACTTGTTAATTACATAATCTTTATTGTTATTAACATAAATATATTATAACTTAACAATATTGGCTTTTAGATATAGGGACTTTTGGAACAATTTCATATAGCTAATCGCTAAAAATCATATGGATGTTGCAAGGGATACACATTTGGCAAATTTGAATAATGTTACCAAAAGTTGGAAAATATTCTTTTTTATTAATTTTTAGACATAGACTTTTACTACGGGCCCTGTAATGAAGGTCATTATTTGGTTCATATAATATCATCAAAATTCTTACGCCAACTTGTGGTATTCATTATGGTACGAATAAAATATAAATTTCCAAAAAAAATATTAAGCCGTTTTTGAGATAACGAATTTTGAAACGCAATGTTTTTTAAAATTTGTAGAAGCTTTTCCCTGAAAAATTTCATTCAAATCCGTTCCGCCTATAATGAGAAATTCAAAATTAAAGGTACACTCAGTTAGTATATCTTAATTTAAAATTTTTTTTATTAACTTCCCATAGGGAGTTATTGTAATCGGTCCGATTTGTCAAATTGGAATTTTTGACATTTCTCGACGTTTCAAGTTCCCTAGAGGCTATATCAATCATTTTTAGACAGATGTCTGTGTGTGTGTGTGTACGTACGTTCGTACGTTCGTACGTTCGTACGTTCGTACGTTCGTACGTCCGAACGTTCTTGTACCATTTTTCGTCGTCGATATCTCAAGAACGAGTAAAGATATCGACTTCAAATAAATTTTGTTTAATAGGTAATAACTTCGAAAGAGGCTGAAAGTGCGTTTTTTTAAAATTCAGTGAGTAGTTTTTTCACTATAACGGTTTAAAAAAAAAGTAAAAATTTTGGTTAGTTTCAAATATCTCACGAAAAAATAATGCAATTGATTTCAAATAAAATTTAATGTACTCATTATAAGGTCATACAGATTTGGTATGAATTTGGAAAAAAATGAACATACCGTTATTTTTTTAAATAAAAAAAACTGAAAAAAAAATTTCATAACCCAGATATTCTAAGAACGGAAAACAATTTGAAACTCAAAATAATTTTATTTTACGAAAAATAATATGTTTGACAACTGGTGAAAATTTCAAAAAAAACTAGTCTACAGTTTTTTTACTAAAAATAAAAAACTATATAAAATTCTATTGAAAATTGGTAAAAATTGTTTTTCGACTCCAAGTTCTCGAGAACTAAAAGCGATATTGACTTCTAATTTAGTTTATTCTATACATAGTATAAATTTGTACAATTGGTAAAATGTTGACAAATATTGAATTAATAGTTTTTTTTTTTTTAAATAAAGAAACTATTAAAAATTCTAGTGAAAACTAGTTAAAATTGTATTTCAAGTCGAATTTCTTGGGAATGGACACCGATAGTGCCTTCTAAAGTATGTTGTTTTATACATCGATACCTTCCCCTAAGAATATATGCTAAGCGACATTTCTAAAATTGTTCAGGAAACGAAAAAAACGAAGAAAGTTCTAGTTGAATCATAGTGTGCTAAGAGACAATTTTGGTTAAACTAAGTGACATCTAACAAAATTTTTTGTTGCTCACAATCAACATCAACAATCTTAATTTCAAATTTCTTTAAATAATTAAAATGCTTTTCAATCTTAAAATAATGTTTGTTTGAATTTTACAGCTAAAGTTTGTTTCGCTGAAAATTTGGTTATTTGAAAAAAAACTAAATATAAAGTTTTCAAGACCACAAATGGGAAGTTATCAGTGTGGGTCGCACCCAGCCTCTTTTTTAATTATAGATAGTAAAAATTAACTGAAATAAAAAAAAACTTTATCAAAATTTTCGAAGCTGTTAAAAAAATACGATTTTCGAAAACAATTTTTTTACATTTGTATGGTGGATACCTTTATTGTTAGGTACAAACATTTTTGAGGATTCCAAAAAATAGCTAACTCAATGAAATTTTATGATTTTTTTTTTATTCTGTGGGATAGTTTTTGAGAAAAAATAATATTTATAAAATTTCGAAAAAACGTATGGGTAGGTACCGTTGTTTTTGCTCTAAGAAAAAAGAAAAAAAAACCTGTGGGGGGAAATTCAAAACGATTTCCTTGTGACACGGGGACATACTGGGGCAGTATTGCTGTTTTTTATTTCATTACTTATATAGTTACATATTGCATACTTTACTAGACATTTAAAGAAATTGTGTTATGAATATAATATAAGTAAAGTTGTTTACTTTTGTAAACACTTTATAATTTATTTAATATCCCTGTTTAAGTAAGAACAAATATTGACCAAAACTTAAAATTTTTGCGAATTTCAAAGAAAATTGCCTCAATTTGTATTTCCAGGAACTCCTATTCTTGCGCCGTACGTTAATAATATTTGAAATATGGAAATTTTTTATGAAAATATATAAAAGAATTTATGACACGAAAATAACACTTTGTTTTTTTTTTTTTTTTTTCTTTATGAAAATGAATCCCTAGTTTTTTATTCCACATGTTTCGGAGGGGGTTTGAACCCCCAAAACCACCACCTGCGTTCGCCCCTGCGACAAGCGATTCGAGATGCGAGGATTGGATGCGAGATAGTGCGCACAGTAGAAGCGATTTTGTGCAGTTGTGTTGTTAATTCCTTTATAATTATCGCCACCAAAATTATCAAAAAGTTTCACCCAACAACACAAGAACTGAAATAACAAAATTTTACTCGTTTGATTTTTTTTTTTGAACGTGAAAACCAACAAAAAATCAACCTTCTCGCACAAACTCGCTTGAAAAAGTGGTCAGAACAGTTTGTGTGCGAGATCCTTGCGATAGGCATTCGAGCAACTCGCAACACTCGCATCAAATATCGCTTCACTGTGCGCATGTATTAAGACTAAATGTAAATATTTTTCTCGCACGCTTCTCGCATCGCATCGCTTTGTCACACTACTGTACGCGCAACATAATCTTGCTCTAAAGAAAATTATAAAAACACTTTTTATTTCAATATGTAATATATATGCATGTATAATATATGCATGCATTTTATGTGTATTCTTTATAAATTGAACAAATTATACTAAACTCATATTTAACTAAATTTGTATTCGGCTATACTAGACTCCTTTCTTCCATTAAGCACCAGGAATGTATGAACATGTAGAAGGTAAAATGCTTCAATTTAATGACAATTTGGCAAGCGCCACAATCGCCGAACGAAACCGACCCAGTTCTCTGTTAGCTTTGAAGGTGGAGCTGAAGCTCATCTTTTGGAGCTGAAGCTCATCGACTTTCATTAAAGAAAAAGAAGTCAGAAAGAATCCATGATATATCGAACGTTGATTCAGGTAGATTTTGGCAGCCTATGGCGGCCATGTTGTTTTGGTGACATCTGTCAAATCACAATTTAAAGTTACACCAGTTGAACATCGCGTCTAAATGTTAAAATTCTATTATCAAAACTAATGTTCGTCAGTGCAAACGTTGGTGCCATTTTACAAGAGACGTGGTAGCCCTTCACAACTGACTTTTCAACGTTTGGTAGCCAAATTTGACACGAATGGGTCGGTAATCAATCAGGAAACATTCGTTTAGAATGATCGGCTGAGAACAACGCCGCGGTCCTTAAATGTTTAGAGCAGAACCCAATGCAGTGCGTTCCGTGCTGTGCACAAGAACTTGTTCTTTCGCAGATTTCAACTTGGTGAATTTTGAGTTGGGACTTGGGCCTACACTTGTAGAAGATCCAACTGACCCAAGAGCTCAAAGTTCATGAACATAGACAATGCCTGCCGTTTGTTCGCTGACTAGGCTTCGGAGCATGTGGAAGACGACCCCAGGCCAGGTGGAAAAATCCCCAAATATAAATTATTTTCTACGTTCCAATCGATGAGATATTTTGGTTCCAGACATGTGTACATATTTAGGAGTAAGGATTACACTCATAATTCTTTGACCTGAGTAAGTGACTTCTTTCAAAATTTGTAAATTAAACTTTTTGTCGTCATTAAATAGGACTTTTCAGTCTTGCCACTTTATGATTTGCCTTTAGAGGTGGCTTCTTGAGTCTTTATTTGTACACAGAGCTTGGGTAAGCTTTTAACGTGTCTTCTTGAAACAGGTTAGCCTTGGTTTTTGTTTGGGAGAAAACAATTTGTTCCTGGCTGCTTACTTTTTATTATTCGCACTTTTAGCAATTTTTCCATAACTTTCACATAAATTAGAAAGTCAAAAACCTAACCACTAAAATTGTATAGGTACATACATACATACATACATACATATGTATTACTTTTCGAATCGTTAAAAAATGAAACAATTTATTCCTCACTTATCGTCTCTAGAAAAAAAAAAAAGTCTTGTGACATACAAAGATGTAAAGCACAGTATGGGTATGTTTCCCTTTTGACGATACGAAAATCTAATTTTCGTTGGTTTTTGACATAAGCTTCGAACACATAAAACAAATTCAGTTTAAAAGTAATTTGAGCATATTTTTGCAAATAAAAGATGTCAAAATCACTTCCAAACAAAATTTTTAGAAATATTTGTTTAAACTGAAAATGGTTCTCAAGATAAGTATAAGGATGCTTAAATTTGAACTCAAAACTGTTTCGATTATACAAATGAAACAATTAGTTTTTGTCTTTGAGTTACAATATAAGCTTCCTGACAAAACGGATGGCGCTCATTATGACGCACAGATGGCGCTTTATTAAATGCACATGATTATTAAGCTGGGTGCACATCAAAAATCGTGAAAGAACACTGACGTCCAGTGGCGTAACGTGCCATCTCGGCACCCGGGGCGGGAGACCCATTTTGCCGCCCCCATTCAATACTTAATTATTAAAAATTAAATTTCGAGACCTCATTTTACAGGCAATGAGGTATCTTTTATTGAAAGTAAGAAAGGATCAGCGGTTTCACAAACGGATTCTACGAGTCTTACGAGCAGCGAAGTCAGAAATTACTTTGTCAAAATCAATATCTGCAGCCAATTCTTGTTCAATCGACAATATAGCCAGATTTGATAGTCTAGTGGACACTAATTGCCAAAGTCAAATAAAAACGAATCAAGATGACTATATTTGGAACCGAAATTCCCAGATTCAGTTTTTGAATGAACTGGAGGAGCTCCAGTGGTCCTTTGGCCCTTATATCTTCCTCTGATTCAGAACTGGCGACAAACTGCTGGAGACGTTTCCGCTCTATCTGAAATTCGTCCTTGTCCGTCCTTGTCGATGTCTTCTAATACATGGGAAAGATCACACTCGTACTTGCTGTCCAAAAGTTTCGCTGGCGTAACAATTTCAAACTTGTCCGCTATTTCTTGAGCTTGGTGGAATCAAGTCGTCATTTCTTGAAGGCAGGCGCGGATCCAGGATTTCGTTCAGGGGGAGGCAGTTTTCGTGATATTTTGCTTAACTTAAAAAAATGGTCCATCGAATACTTACGCTTTTTTAATAATTCTCTGCATTTCTGTCTTATATGTGCAGGTACATAATATAGTTCGTATGTAAATAACTATTAAATAGTAAATCAAACATCTTCGTTTACATATTACTTTAGCCTCTTTCAATAATGCTCTGTATGCATGTCTTAAAGTATTAAATAGGAACTCGTACGTATTAAAAAAATAAATAAATTAATTAATTTAAATGAAGGAATTATAATGTTGTACATGATATACATAGTTCTTAAATACTTAATTTTAATCTTTTTGTGTGGCCGGTTTTTGAAAACCTAGTAATAACTTTCTCAACATCGATCGGAATTTGCCTGTGGATGTGCATGAATGCCAGACCGCGGAGGCGGTTTTCAGCCATTATTGATCTTAAATATATTTTAAGGCGCCGCAACGAAGAAAAAGACCTTTGTGCCGAAGAATTTGTAACTGGAAGCGTTGCAAGAATAAGAAGGAAACTATGTATAATAAGAAACATATCCTTACTGCATTTATCAATTAAATCCAGGGCAGTGTCGGGAAGCTTGTTCCTCTGCTCATTTTCTCTTACCAACAGCATCAATATCTATATTTAAGTTTACGAGTTTTCCGAAGCGATCCAATAGGGACTTAACAGTGGTATCAAACTCATCAGTATTATATTTGATTATATTTTCCGGGATGAAAATCGTGAGCTTATACACATCTAATGTTTCAGGTTGAAACCTTTCACGCAAATCAGTTAGGACAAAGTCGAGTACAGGTGCATATAAAGATATTCTGTAGTATTCTTCAGCTGAATTTGTGTCAAAATTGGCTCGGTAGATTTGGCGTCCACCATGACGTGGGAATCTTCAACTCAACATTCAATTGATCACCTACATTTTTTACTTTCTGCCAGATATTTTTGAAATTAGTATCTATGTTCTCCCGGCGACTTGAAATAATGGAAATTGTGTCTTTCACCAGCATAGCGCTGCTGGTAAGGTCAAGAGATTTCGTTTGTAGCAATTTGCTCAAAGACTGTGTTAAAGACAACACATCACTTAAACACAATACTGAGAGAATAAACTGGGTCTTGCATAAGCTTGTTACATACGAGGAAGCTTTGCTGGCTGTACTTGGGTCACGCCACTGCGAAATCGTTTCCAATGTCTCCACAATCTTGGCTAGGTCTAAGGAAAACTGGAGCACACCTTCATACCGGTCTACCAACCTAGTCTCACAAAGTGATGTGAGTGCACACCCCAAGGTGCTCATGAGGACAGTTTTCGCTTTGGGTGCGATTTGAAGAACATTATTACCTCTTTCATGATTGTCACAGCGTCTCGAATGGCAGGTACTTTCGAACTACGAGAAGTAGAGTTGTTAAGCTTGTGACTGTAGCATGGAGTCTTCACAGCATTTTTCGTTTCCTTTTGAATCGCCGTCACAGCACCTCGAACTTCTGAAAGCATTACAGCGCACCTATCTGTCCCTATTCCCACACATGATTCAAAAGGAAGTTTGAGCTTCGTTTTTAGCTGGAACAAGATAATTTGCACTATACAGTGCACTATAAAGTGATTTTAAGAAAATTGTGTGTTTCCGTATCAAATTATTGAAAATCGTTTGTGTATTTTGATAAATAGATATTTTTTATAAAGATAAGATATTATTACATAAAAAAAAGTAGTTAAATAGTTTTTTTTAGTTAATAATCTTTAAAAATAGTTCGAAATCAAAAAGAAGTAAGAAAATTACAAAAACTCAATATTTTGTAACTTTGCCTTTTGCCTCAATAACTGCTTGAATACGTTTCGGTATGCTATCAATGAACTTTTTAGCGCATTCTTTAATTGCAGGGCAGTGGTGCCAGACCTCTATTAGTTTTTCTTTAAGTGTTATTTTTGTTGTAATATTTTCTTTGGCAATTTTCATTTTAGTGATCTTCCACAGGTTTTCTTTGGGGTTAATGTCAGGGAAATTGCCTGGTCAGGATAAAACTGGTATGTTTTGGCCATTTAGATATTTTGTTGCACTCTTAACTTAATGGTACGGGGCTGAGTCATGCATGAAAAGGTATGGTTCGTTGTTAGAGAACCATTCTCTTTACTGGGGTATGAGACGAGTTTGCAGAATGTCCTTATATTGGTCCTGTCTCATCTCTCATGGTTCCCTGGACAATTTGGAGACGTCCAACACCTCTTGTGCTGATGACTAACCACTCCATAACTTTAACAGGATGTTTTACCATTTCTACGATGCAATCAGGATGGCAATTCTCACTGGAACGCGCGCCGCCGAGCGAAACTGCCCTTATCAGCCAAAATTTTTAGCCCAAGACAAACGTTTTTTTTTTACCATTGTCTCTGTGAACCGTGGTTTCTTAATAGGACTACGACCCAAAAGTCTTATTCCGTTAACAACAGACTTAGAAACACCCTTAAAAGTAGCTATTTCTCTTTGGAAATCACTCGAATGAGATAATAATATTCTTATTTCGTTTTTTTTTCTTGGAGTGATATCCAATCCTCGAACCATTCTGTTTCGGAAAAATGCCCAAAATCAATTAAAAATTATTATTTTTTTTTAAGAAAAGCTTTGTTTTAAACAAAATAAATTACATTACTAAGGTTTCAAATAAAACAAAGTTCAAAAAATATCCACAAACAACTGTCAGAAAAAAACACCTTTCAGAATAATACTGGTTTTTCCTCGAATAAAACCGGGTATTCCCCGAATAAGACCATATTGAATATCCGCCGTCAACTTAAAATAACCGTTAAACACGTAGCCTGTGAAATAAAAATCACCACGCACACTTGGAACCAAAACAAATGCTCAAAAGAAAGCTAAAACATGAAAATTAATAAAAATTTAAGATGTCCCTATTAATTTGGCAACCCACTGTAGCTTTGCCAGTTTTCCTCATCGGACTCGTATTCTTCGTCAGTTCTGGAACAAGTCAGTTCCTCAAATACATCTACGAAAGTTACAAAATCCTCACGAATATGACCTTCATGAACGTATCGTAAGATTACACTCAGCTGGGAAAGGTGAGATACATCCGTTGTCTCATCGAAAAGTATGGAATAGTAACGTGAGGCCCGAACTTTACTCAAAATTTGATCGAAAATCTTATTCCCACAGCATAAAATAAGTGAGTTCTGTGTTGTTTTGCTTATGTATGTAGCATTAGAAGAGGCTGACTGCAAATGTTGTTCTAATTTTTTGTCTCCAGCAGATACTTGAAACCTTAAAAGTTCCCTAAAATTTCCTTCCATCACGGTCACGTCAGATTGGTTTGAATCAACTGTGTTTCTAATTATAGCTCCATCATCTCTATTACCACGAAATGCTAAATTTTGTCGTCCAAGGAAGATGATGGTTTCTACTATGGGACGAAGGCGTTCCCTCTTTTCTTCTACCTTTTTAAGACGCTGTTGGTTTACACGGTTGACTATTTCCAGGTTTGGGTTATTATAAGTGTGAAGAAACTTAGTTCCGTCCTCAACAGCTCGCTTGTGGTAAATGTTATTAGCATGATTTTCCAAGTTTCCCTTTTGTCCAGAAATATCTTTGAAGTTTATTAAGGGTTTTTTCACAAGGCTTTGTAAAGGCACGGTTTTTTGACCACCTCTAACACTTCCAGTGACGAAGAAAGGGCAGTATTTACAAAACAAACCCTGTTTTGACGGTGAAAACACAAGCCAAGAATATTTGCTGAGATATGTATGGCTAAAATACCTTTTGATCACCTTACCTTTGAGCAAGTGCGAAGAAAATGGATTGAAAAAAATTTACTTTATAATAATTGTGAAACGAATAAATGCCAGAATTGCCCAGGTGGGGGCAATTGCACCCATTGCCCTCCCCCTGTATCCGCGCCTGCTTGAAGGATCTTGTCAAATGATGCGAACACCTCTCGACGGAGTTCCTGCTCGTGAGACAAAGTTGCATCTGCGGATTTATCGCCATGCATGCGTTTTTTCCTTCGAATTTTTCTCGTTTTGAGTTCGATTCCAAGTTTTTCGCGGAGAGTCTTAGCAAAATCGATTGCGGCTTGGACGAAACGGTCTCTGCTCTCCACTAGGAGAGCTTTTAAAGCGCAGAGTTTCTGAGCACACTTATCCACACTCAGTCCTCGTTACTGCAGGTAAATCTGTACGTCATCTACTTCAGGTAGCACTGCAGACCAAAAGCCAAGAAAAGTGAGGAAGTTGAATGACTGCATGGCTGTCAGAAGAAGACTGGCTCCCGATCTTGTTTCGGAAGTTGGAGATGAATCCGTCAATTCTTTCAGTACCTCAAGAATTTCCTCAGACTTGTGTCTTAACAGCTTCATGTTTAGCGCTCCAGTGTGTTTCAGTGACTCGTTTCACTACTTAACCTGTGATGGCAACCAAAGCGTTTCACAGAGCAGTTGATGCAGAAAAGAAGGAAAAAAGCTTCTCCAGAGTTCCAAAAACTTCACGGAATTCACTGATTCAGAAGCAGCGTGTACCCCAGCCAAGTTGAGTGAGTGGATTGAGTGCTTTAATCCGGGCTTGAACTTAATTGTAGATCGCTGACATTGTGGCAGCGTTGTCATAAGCCTGTCCTCTCAAGTTCTGTATGTCCAGTCCGTCTGATGTTATCTTTGCGATTATATCGTTGCTGGGATCTTCTGCATTTTTTCCTTTTGGTTTGAAGAAGTCGATGAAAGATTCTACCACGGCATATGATATGCGAGACCGCTGGTGATTACCTACTTTACCTACTGTATATACTTTATACCTATATTTACGTGGTCAAAAGTCTGCCCGTTCGCAGCACCACCGCTAGTGGTCTCACACTCATATGTTTTGGAACGCTCCCTTTCAGTTTCGCGAGAGTTTTGGAACGTTCCGTTTTAGTTTCGCGAGTCGCGCAACAATAATGGAATGCACTCTTACAGCCTTACTCATCGTTTACGAATTCACGGAAATCAGCCGAGAGCTTCAACGACGAATCACAGACAGGGTGGCAAATTTCAAATTTACGTCATTGTTGTTTGTTGACTTGTCAAATGTTCTGTCATGAAACATGTGATCTCTACTCTACCCGCTTCACCGGCGACATTGTGCCACCCCCGGCCTTCTACTCAATACCATCCGTCGTAAGCCATTTTGTCAGATGTCGACATTAAAATCCAATTGAAAATGACAGACAAAACTATGGATGACTATGCCCGATTCATAATAAAAGAGACAAGATTCACTGTCAAATTTTTCCGGAGTCTCGTATAAGACTAAGACCATATGTTTCATTTTAGCAACCAAATAGATGTGAAACTAAAAATTGAGTGTGCTCGACTGTCCTACTATATTTATTAATTTCACTTAAAGTGACGACGAAAAATGCTTTATTATTGTGAACCTATCCTCGTCTGCTTTCATAGTTTGACGAGGTTTCATTACGCTGACATCCCGTTTTTCTTATGGCATTCATTGTGTTTCAGCCGAATAATTCTTCTAATGGTATGGGAATGCTAATTTAAGATTGATACCGAACTCGTTTTGACACATCAATGACAACTGCATAGAAATTTGTTTACCCATTACGACGTAATAGAAGTTTTACTTCAGAAATATTGACCGATTCTGCAGCAAAGGCAATATATCTATTATATACGAAATAATGTATTTTTTTTATGGGAATTTCCATTTATTATCATTTATTTATATATTTATTTTGTAAAACAACTAATTTTGCAACAGTCTCAATTTAATATCTTAAAGTGAGATCAAAATAACATTTTGTAAAACCATACAAAATTATTTTGTTTAACCAAAGTTGTAATTTTTGAGTAATTTTTAAATAGTAATTGGAACATATCAAATTTCAATAAGATCGATCCACCCGTTTGTATGGTATAGGTTTTGTTCGATCGCCTCCATTGATAGGACCCACTGTGCGCTGGCCGCCGCCGCCGCCGCCCGCTTTAAAATCAATGAAGAAGCAGATACCTTTTTTATTTTCATTCATTTTATATTAAGCAAAATTACATAAATAGCTTAAACAAATTATCAACTATGCTATACTCCTCTCGGAATCCAGCTTGAAAGCCTACGAAATTAATATCACTATACGTACATATTTGTTATATTCCTCGCGCAACATTATTTCCCTGACTATTGCGAGTTCAGATATTACGATCGGCTCTTGCATCGATTAGCTTACCCGAGAGAAAGAAAAAAAAATATAGGAATAAAATATATTCTATAGAAACTTTTTGGTTTGGGTAGTTTTGTTTATTTCCAATTTTTTTTGTTGTTGTTTTATTTTCACATATCTACTCTATGTCTATTGTCGCACAAATCTAATAATTTCTTATTCCGCTTTGCCTGCGTTTCTAAGTAATCAAAAAAGAATTTCATTTGAATTTTCATAGTAAAGTCCCAATCATCAGCAAATAAATAAAAAAAAAAAACAAAAACTTTGGTTTCTTATATTCGCGCATTCAGAATAGATACTTTGAGAAACTATGCGATGATGGGGCCAGTGACCCTCTAACCTTGAAACTTGTGTTTAGTGCAAGATCTATGCGGGAGCGAATCACAGAAAATAAAAGTTTATCTGCTTTTTTTTCTCTTGGCTCTTAAGACATAGAAGAGAATGTAGAAAATAAAAACGAAAAACTAAATCTACATTACATTATATTATACATTATGTAGATACAAAAAAAAAGCTCTAACGCTGTGCCTAACGATCGATGGATTTCGGACGGTCTAACAATTTGATAAATTATTTGTTGTCGTATAGATGCATGAAAATAAAGAATGAGAATATTCTACGAAGCGTAAACAGTAAACACATAAAACTTGTTGCGCCCAAGATAGCAAAAAAATAAAACAGAAAGAACCTAGGTTAGAACTAGAAGTTATGTTAATAGCAAAATATGTATATTTAATGGAAACTGTCTTTTAAATAAATATTGGATATAATTTGCTTGATTTATGTTTAACAAAACGCAGAGGTGTGTACCTACTCAGCATACTCTTGGAGTTGAGGTAGTTGATAATAATAAAAGGCTTCGAATAGGCATTTGAAATGAAGAAAAATATTTATTTTTATTTAACCATGAACTCCCTGAAAACGTTATTTACTGCGTTCCTTAGACAAGGTTGTGGACTTAGACAAAGATGCAATCTAAGACCACTTTTATTCGCCCTGTTTAAAAGACGATTATAAACGAGACTTTAACCGGAGGACAAAGTTGTCTAAAACACTTGTTATAAGCCATTTAGAACCATATTTATAAACTGATTATAGTGAGTACATAAGGTTATACAGCTCTTACATATAATATCTCTTTTTTTTTTATAATAAGCCCACACTCAAGGGGTTATAAATACCCTTATAATGTTATAAATAACATAGCGCGAGCAGTTAGGAAATGAGGAGGGGACTTAAAAGGAGATGCCGATGTACATTAGTTGTAAACGCTTGTACATCACAATGGGGGGAGGGGGGGAAATCGAGTGAGGTATGGTATTCCACATTCTAGTAGTACGGCTAAAGAATGAATCTCTGTATTTTACAGTACGCCCGAAAATAGGCTCAAGGGTAAACTGATGGGAATTCTTAGCAAGACGAGTGTTACGGCGAAATTGTTTCAAGGGAGGAATGCAACTGGCTATTTCATTAGAGCACTGTTTATAGAAGATGCGATAAAACAATGTAAGACAAGAGACATTACGACGGTGTTCGAGAGAAACAAAAGTTTCCGTAATAAACCTGTCTCCAATTAGTCAAAGGACTCTGTTTTGGATTTTATTTAAGAGGTGCAAGTGAGTTTTAGGAGCACCTGCCCAGATAAGGGAGTTATACTCAACCTTAGGTCGAATCTATGCCTTATAAATTGTAGCCAGATCTGAAGGGGAGGAAAAAAAACTGCTTACATCTTCTGAGGAAACCTAAGCATTTCCCCGCATTTTTTGCAACATCAAATATGTGATCATGCCACAAAAGATGGTCTGTAATAGACACACAGAGAACGGAAAGCTTTTCGGTTTCCTCGATGCAAGTGCCATCCATGGATAATGGCAGGGGTAGAAAATTTCGCTTGACAGACTGAAGACAGCTTCGGGTTTTCGAAGCATTAAATTCCACGCGATTTCTAACACCCCATTCTACAATGCTGTCTAGGTCGAAATTTAATGCCTGGCCTGCAGGCCAGGCTCTAAAGAGCCACACTATGCCTCGCGCATCGGGCGTTGGCAACCTTGTCATCGTCGTAGTCGTCGCAGTAAGGGAGAAGAAAAGTGTTATAGCAGTTCTACAAATGGGAGGTCGACATGATCATTAGTATGCAATTGTGCATTTGCAGTTGCATGATGAAATCAATTATAATATTTCGTAAGATGTATGCAATAATGCATTTGCAGTTGTAGTATGATGATGATGAAATCATAGACAACATTTCGTAAGATGTGAAGGTATTTAATTTGATATAAAAGCACGATTCGAGCGCAAAGCAATTCAAATGCACTCTACTATTAATCGTGTAAATTCGTTTTCGAGTGAAATCAAACGACATCAAGAAGTCGTCGACACTAGCAGCGACAAGGCAGAAATGGAGGCAAGCTCCGTATGGAACAACAGTGAAACCAGCAGCAACAATAAAATTCGTCGATGTCAACAGAATTATACGAGAACAAGAGCCGAAAAACGACGGAGATGCTCTACTGTCTTATCTTGGATTGATAATAATTCTGTGGACAGACGACTTTTTACAAAAATCTTTACCAATCTTCAACAAGATGATGAGTCAATCACTGCTGGACAAAAAGTTTTCCACCAATAATAAACTCGAAAATTTGCTATTTGAAGGTAATTTAATTGTGTTTTTTATGTTGTTATTATTTCATTCTAAAAAATATGTATAATTGAATTACAGGATTTCGTGAGATGCCTTGCCGACGGAGAATACTAAACGATGTGTACGGAGCCAACAATTTAGGTGGACAGCCAACACTGGATACTGGAAAAGTTCACCGAACATTCTCGGGCAGCTACTTGGTCATCTGTAAATACAACAACAACTTCCACATTGTACACGACTACAGCTATTCCAACAGCAGTTGCAGACATCCAGAAAATACCGGACAAGAAAAAAGAGGTAAAGGCGATCAAACGCAAAAACGTTATTTATAAAACTTAAGCTAAGCGCGTTTGGAGGTTGCATAGTGCCTATGTAAGGACTTTTTAGTATTGAACTGTCACATTCACTTTGACATCACATTAAGTTATTGTGATTATAAAAAAAAAAAAATAAAATGCCTTTTACTTGTTTATGAAACTAAAACTTTGTTATTTTTTGAAACTATATTAAAAACAAATTGAATTAAAAATTCTTTAGAATTAAATAGATAAATATACTTGGTGGTGATCTCTCTCCACGTATCTCCACGATTCTTACTTTTTGGTACATTATTTGACACAAGATCATTATAACTATGATAGGTAGGAAAATGTTTTATAAATACGAATTTGTATAGTGGATGAATAAGCCCTTATGCATTGCATTCACCCGTTTAGCGAATTCTAAATTTTCCAGATCACTAAGATCATTGTAGTAGACATCTCCTAGGTGGAGTCTACGTCTTTGAGTTATAGCAGGACTTGTAGTGAGAAGTGTGAGATCAATTCCTCCAAGCTTGCTATTAAATAGTTTCGTTTTCTTTTATAACACCTATAATGGAGCCTTTGTGTGATCTGCTTAAAGTTATTAAACATTTGAACCGTTTCGAATCCATTAGCATTGGCCAAATTTGTTTTGTCACCAAGCAGGTGTTGATATTATTCCACTGAATGTTAAACTGCTGCGTCATCTCCATCAAAGACGATCGATGGTTAAGGGCTGTTATTGAGCTGGTAGAGCCCGAATCAAGAAATTTAATAGCTTAGCAGTTAAAGAAGATGCTGATATCTTTATTTGATATCACATTTTCCCTAAGTCAAGAAAGTACTTTTTTAATCGCCAAAAGTTCCGCCTGGAACACGCTTCGGAAGACGAAAAGAGATACATACTTAAATTTAGTCTGTCTGAGTAAACACCTCAACAAAACCCATTATTTATTAGTTTTTGATGCATCGATGTAAAAATCCATTTGATAATCTTCTATGTCCTCCCAGATTTCTCTAGAAGGGACCATCCCTGAAAATTTGTATCAAATTGCATTTGAGGGATGGTGTAATTGATATGCTATTTCGAAGTGAAGCAAATGAGTTCCTGGAGTAGCTAATTTTTTAACTCTTTCTTGAATGTTTGGTTAACAACCTAATTTCTTATCTAAAATAAGACCCAAGTATTTTGCTTTGTCGGATAATGTTAGTGGTATACTTTAAGTTGAAGAGGGGTCTGTGTGGCATGTAGCACCGCGCACCACATATCATCGGTGTCCATATTGTCTTATTCGGGCCGATAAAAATTGATTATCATCGACCGATAGAACTCGTCGTTTCCGGTGATGCCTTGGCCTTCGGTCGTTCTCAAAGAAGTGTGGACCAAATCATCATCGCCAGCCCAAAATCCACACAAATAGTGACTTTCTCTAGATCCATTGCAATTTGGTGGATCGCTTTTGGGTTGTGATCATCTCAAAATTCTACAATTTTTCTTGTTGACGAACCCATTAATCCAAAAAAATATGATTTTCTACAGGTTAACTTCCACCACAAGTTGAAGATTGTAAGGGTGTGGGCTCAAGTCAAGTATAGTTTTACATATGCGAAAGACAGTTTACGAAGTCTATTATAATCATTATTAAACTATTTGCTCCTTGGTGAAAATTACAGATTATTATTATTATTTTGAGGAAATGCACTTGAGGTTTTAACAACTCTAATAAGATGTTCGTCATAAAGTTCCATCTCGTTAGGTGATGGGTGAGGGAGAGAGTTGCAATGCCGGATTAACAACGATCTGTAACGGGGAGCACAGTTTTAATTCCACTTCAGTTTCAGAAAAAAAATGAGCTGAGACTACTACTGGAAAATACGCGGATAGGTTCGCCATCTCCACTTTGAAATCTGAACTTATAAAAATGCTTTAAAACTTGTGATGCTTTTTCTTCGTGGATGAATTAAACTCGTCGGTGTCCAGGGTTCTTCCCAAAGAAGCAACAAACTTGAGTTTGGAGGGTCTAAAGCTTCGAATGAAATAACGTATTTTAATACTGCTAAACTCTTAATCAATTTATTTCGTGGTTTTGTATTTCTAACACGCTATTTCATATAATGTTATTAACAATATTACTCCTTTTCTTAAAATAAATAACACGGTATTTCATATAATACAATATTAAAAAGCCTAAATAACTAACACGGTATGTCCAATGAGCTACCTTGAAGAAGAGATCATCATCATCATCATCATCATCGGCTCGACAACCGGGTTCCGGTCCTGGCCTCTTTCAACAAGTCTCTCCACCTATCCCGGTCTCTAGCCGACGCCATCCAGTTGCGCACCCCAAGACTTCGGGCGTCCTGGTCTACGCCATCTCTCCAGCGCAAGCATGGTCTACCACGCTGTCGTCTACCATAGAATGTACCACAAAGAACTTTCCGAGCAGGTTCCTCTTCGCTCATGCGAGCTAGGTGCCCTGCCCACCGGAGTCTACCGAGCTTAATTTTTGTCACGATATCTGCTTCTAGGTAGATTGCGTACAATTCATGATTGTACCGTCTCCGGAATCGTCCTTCCTCACATACGGGGCCAACAATTCTCCTTAAGACTTTTCTCTCGAACGCAGCTAAGAGGTCGGAGTGCCTTTTGCTAAGCACCCAAGTCTCGGATCCATATGTGAGTACTGGCAGGACCATGGTCCTGTACAGCAGCAGTTTTGAAGTTATGGTGAGATTTCTGGATTTGAAGAGCTTTGACAGACTATAGTAGGCTCTGTTGGATTTGAGAAGCCGCCCGCGTATTTCTTCTTCTATATTGTTATCGGCTGCTACTATTGACCCAAGGTATTTAAAGGATTGCACCACTTCAAATTCGTGCTCCGCTACCTTGATTGTTTGACCAACTGTTCCTCTCGCATTCGACGCCACCATGTACTTTGTTTTACCTTCACTAATGTGCAGCCCCAGATTTTGTGCCGCCTGCTCGATCTGGATGAAGGAATCGTGTACAGCTTGTTCGGTTCTTCCGATGATGTCGATGTCGTCTGCGTAAGCCAGTAACTGGCTGGACCTGTTGACGATGGTCCCTCTTGTTGCCGTGCCAGAGTCACGGATTGCTTTCTCCAACGCCAGGTTGAAGAGGAGGCAGGCCAAACCGTCCCCTTGTCGGAGTCCATTAAAGATGTTGATTGGTCTGGATAGCAATCCGGCTATTTTTACTTGGCTTGTTACGTTGGTCATGGTCAACCTACATAGTCGTGTCAATTTATTTGGGATGCCGAATTCTCTCATGGCTTTGTAAAGTTCTACCCTGGCTATGCTATCATAGGCGGCCTTAAAGTCTATAAACAGATGGTATGTTGGGATGTTAAATTCTAGACATTTTTCCATCGCCTGCCTAAGGGTAAAGATCTGATCAGTTGTTGATTTGCCTGGAATGAAACCACACTGATATTGTCCGATAACGGTTTTAGCGTATGGGGTTATCCGGTCTTGTAGGATAGAGGAGAGTATCTTATAGGCGGTACTCAACAACGTGATACCTCTATAATTGCTGCACGTTGTGACATCTCCCTTCTTATGTATGGGGCATATTAAACCTTTTCGCCAGTCTTCTGGCATTTCTTCCTGCTCCCATACGTGTACTATAATATCATGCATTGCTTGACGTAAGGCTGGCCCGCCGTGATGGAATAATTCGGCTGGTATGCCATCGGCTCCCGGGGCTTTGTTCTGTTTAAGCCGGCCTATAGCCTTCTCAACCTCTTCTATGCTTGGTGGCGGCAACATAGGGTTTTCTTCTTGAAGTAGTGGAGCCTCCACTTCTGCAGTGAGCTGACCATTTAGCAATTCATTAAAGTACACTTCCCATCGCTCCAGTATGCTTTCAGGATCGGTGATCAGATTTCCCTCCCCGTCCTTGCAGTATGTGCAGCGTGGTGTGTACTGCGTCATGTTTCGGACGGATTGGTAGAACTTCCGCGCCTGGTGCGGACCTCGCTCTCGGCTATTTTCTATTTCACAGATTAGGTTCTTCTCCCAGGCTGATTTTTTTTGTCTGTGTAGCCGTTTTTCTATTCTTCTGAGCTCTTTATATTCCTCTTCGCGTGCCCGCGTTCTATGAGATTGTTGCATTGCTCGGTACGCAACATTCTTACGTTCAGTCGCTAGCTTGCATTCATCATCAAACCAGTCGTACCGATTTTTACGACTGCTGCCTAAGATGGAGTTGGCAGTACCAATGACAATATTCTTAAGGCGTGTCCACTTCTCATTTACGCCCAGCATACTGGCTCCAGGACTTACTCTCCCTAAATCAAGTGATTCTAGGGCGAGTCCTAACGCATTACCAAAGGTGTTACTGGTGTTTTCATTGCGCAGGGCAGCCGTGTTGATTCGAACCTGATCGGCGGATGCAATGCGTCTTCGCAAGGCAATCCGCCCTCGGAAAACCATACCAACAAGATAGTGATCCGAGTCGATATTGGCACCTCGGTACGTTCGTACCGTCATCAAGTTCGAGTAGTGGCGACGGTCTATCAACACGTGGTCTATTTGGTTACGAGTGACTCCATCAGGTGATACCCAGGTGGCTTTGTAGATATCTTTACGCGGGAACCTGGTACTCGCAACGACCATGTTTTTCGATGCTGCCAATTCTAAGACTCGAAGTCCATTGTCATTAGTGTTCTCATGCAAACTATGGGTGCCTGCGTAATGCCTGAATACCGGCTCCCGACCTATTTTTGCGTTCAAATCCCCAAGGATGATTTTAACATCATACCTTGGGCAGGCATTGAGGGCCCTCTCGACTTGTTCGTAGTAAGTCTCTTTTTCTTCGTCTGAGGACTCCTCAGAAGAGATCAGAGGAAAGAAATGGGGTCGGGGATCCTTATCGGAAGCCCCATGTGCCTAACACGCAATCTAGAGAAATAAACGGGTGGAACTCTAAAAAGAGAACCTGTCCAATGAGCTACCTTGAAGAGGAGATCAGAGGAAAGAAACGGGTTGGATTAGTGAATAATAAATAATGCTCTTATAATAATAAAGTTTGCCCCACTCTAGCTAATACTGACTCCTAATAACAATAAAGTTTGCCCTACTCTGCCTATGGCTAACCCTACTATTTTATAAAAAATTTAGATCAGCTTCACCATTACAGCGATTCCTATCTGTTACCAAAACGCCTTATAAAAGGTTTTTGTTTGTTTGCTGCCAGATCTTAAACTCTCTATACACTAGATTGGTATCCACACAGGATGAGAATAAAAGACAATTTTGTCATTTTCCCAACCTCCACTTATCAAATCTGCGGCTAAGAGGCAATGTGAACTATAACAAAATAAATGAATGAGATTGCATGTGATTCCGTTTGAGTGGTTATCAATCACATGACTCCGGGTGCACACTGGATGTGCAATATAATATGATTATTTAATAAGGTCGTATGGAGGTGTCGTAACGTTTCACTCGGAAATACGATTAGGTGTCGTTGGTGTCGTAGCGTTTTGCTCGGTAATGTCATTATAGGATATGTAGGTATCGTAACGCTTCGGTAGAAACTAAAACTGTGCTATATAGGCACAGTTTTTAGTAAAATTTTATAGATAAAAAAATATATAAAAAAATATACTAACTGCTAGTTTTTACAAACAACTCCATATAACTTTTTTATCAATCTCAGGAAGCATTAATCTTGTCACAAGCCAAAATATTGAATTTGAAACAGATTGTGTATAAATATTTCCTTTATCAAAGCTCTTATCTATTATAATGACTTTGGATATTACGTCATGTACGAAGTTTAATTAAAATTACTTGATCCGTTTTCTAAATAGATTAGAAGAATCTATATCATTGAATGAGAACCACCCATTCTACTCGTAGATGAGAAAATCAATCACATCACATACAATTTACAGTCGAAAAGATTGACTTACAATATGAAGAAAACTAAGTTTTCAGTCTTCTTCACACGAAACGAATATTACTTGCCATTTAGAACGGGTTTTAAAAGAACAAACCGATGTAGATACATACATATACCGGAAAACCATTTACTAATTTTTTCATAATCAAATAGAAATCTAGGTGGTGTATCTACTAACTATGTTAATTTTTTCGACAATGCCTTAATAATTATGCTCATTCCTCAAGCTACTCGTAAATATTCTAGTTCTTGTAACAAAATTATTAAAGGGTGCGTGTTCCTACCCAAACTATAAGGCAAATAAAAAATTGAATAATGTATTTAAAAGCGATATTCAACGGTTCTACGCATCTGCAATTACTTCACGTCAAATTTGCTCGCTTCTTATTCCTAAATTCCAAACCCATTAATTAATGAAGGCAAGGAATGCCGTGAGTCTACGTCGCTCCAGCACCTACTGAACTCACCTACTATGTATGAATATTTGAATTTTGATTAGTAGTCATTCATATAGGACTTAAACACTGAAGGATATTCGAATTGTTTTTGCGTTACTGGCCACGATCCATCTCCCATTTCCTAGGGCAAGACTCAGCTAATCGCACAATACAATATACTATTGTGCAGGTTGTAAGTACACGTGATGGAACGAGGCGATAAGATTGCGTATACGCCACCTTACCCGCCTTGATTTCTGTTTCGTTAATATGTAAATATCCATGCTTACATGAAATCAGAGTTGAAGTTGATTGGGATTTTGCTTGTCATACTACCATCGAGCTATATTTTTTCAAGGTGGAGTATATTCAAATTTGTTCGACTTTTAAATACACTCCCCATCTTTTTATAGGTAGGTATTGTATACGACGTTGAGAGGAATGTCTTTATAACGGAAAAAGCCTTACTGTGTAAATTTGTAGCCATTAAGAGTTTTCACTTGAACAAGGACATAAATCATAGCGTTGATGGCTGTTACGTGGTACACGCTACATTGTTTTTCCACTTCAAAACTTTATGGTTCTAAAGATTGGAAATATAAAATGTGTTGAAGGATTCTTCTGCAAGTGGAATTTACCGAGGTTTGGCCGCTGGAATTTTTGAATTTTTTTTTCTGTTTCTGGTGGGCAAATATTTCGAAGTTATATTTTTTCCGGGTAAGATTTGCTTAAATATAAACAAATTAATAAAACTAATTAAGCTGTATAGGGGGTTTCCTTAGGAATGAAATGGACGATATAATGGCTAAAAAGTGGCAAAGCGTTGAAGCTGTTAATTAAAACAATGATATATGTTTAAGAAAAAGTGTATGAAGTAAAGCAAATTAGCAGGCCTCTTGGAATAATGGTAAGTTCGTTGGATTGTGCAGAGAGTCTGGTTTCAATTCCAAGCCGCTGCAAATATGTTTTTTAGGGATGTATTACTTCTGAAGATTTAAGATAATTATTCTTATCTAATTTAAATTTCAGTTAAAAAAAAATTAAATTAATAATATTATAAAACTTTATTGACACATAATTAAATTACAAAAACAATAATTTGCAAAATTTTGCACTACCTACCAGGGCCTTAGGCTAGGTGAAAAGTTTTAAAATATTAGTTAAAAAGCAAAAAAAAAAAACAGAACACACCAAAAGTAAGATTTAAAAAATCTGAAAAATCCTGCCTCACTTCGGCATCTCGCTCTAACAATAAGGACGAAGAAATAAAGGGGTTTACAGATGTCAAAATAAATCGATTTGGTGAGGCTGAGTTAAATGTGAACATCGTCAGTAGTTCCAACAAAAAATAAGATGCACTACTGGGTCCACGAACTTGCTTTTATGTAATAGAATAAAAATTAATCGTATTAGAGAAAAATGTTCATAAGCATAATATTATTTTTTAAATATTTTGTAAATGCTATAAAAACTCTTTAAAGTCAATTGCAAAGTAAATACATGAACACACCTATTCCTCATTTTCTACAATTATGGAGAACATTTTCATCCGCATATGATTTAAGAGGAGAATTGTAATGAAGTTTATTTTATTCGTGTAAACCTCCATTATTGCCTCAATACTTTAAAAGGTAATTTAAACGTTGCAATTTTTACTTGCAATTTTTGCTTTTCGGAAAAAAAAAAAAACCGAACTCGAGATTTTGATCAAAGTTGACATTACGATGATAGCGAAGACCAAAAAGGTGTGTCTGGCAATTCTGTCTGTCTGTCTTTCTTCAAACTTGGTAGATATGAGTTTAGATTTTTTCCTCCCACACATTTTTTTCTTTTTTTTTTTAAGACCAAAAATAACGGTACCTGCCATACGAATTTTTTCGAAATTTTATAAATATTTTTTTTTCTCAAATACCGTCCCACAGATTTTTAAAAAAAAATTAAAAAAATTTCATTTAGTTAAATCTAGGTAATGGTTGAAAAAAAATTTTACAAGAAATGATTATTTTTGGTACCCCCTTTGGAACCATTTTTTGTTTTTGATTTTCTCAAAAACGGTACGACCGATTTTAATCATTTTTTTTATGTTGAGGCTCCCCAGCAGTTTCAATATTATTGTGTATTCAAATATTCAAAAAAAAATTGTTTCGGATTTAAAAAAAAATTAAAATTTTTTTTTGGAAACTCAATATTTCAAAAACCTCATGTTCGATTTTTTTAAAACTTGATAAATAAAAGTTTTTTAATATAAATTATAAGATGTAAGAAAAAAAAAATGATTTTACCTAAAAATAACGGTATCCTCCATACAAATGTTAAAAAATGGTTTTCGAAAATCGTAATTTTCTCGAAAACGGTTCCGAGAATTTTGCTAAAATTTTGTTCTTTTGATTAATTTTTACGATCTATAATCAAATAAAAAATAAAATGCACGACTGGGTCGCACGAACTTGCTCCTATGTAATAGACTAGGAATTTTAAAAACGGATGTTATTAAAGAAAACTGTTCATAAGGATAAAATGAATTTTTTAAATTCTTTTAGTAGTAAGAGATAAAAACAGAATGCTATGAAAATATGAATTTATGCAGGAACAAAAATTATAATTCGTTTTAGTGGTTCCTTAAAAAAATGAGCTTTTGTGTACAAAATTTTTAAAACATTTTTAAGAAAATATTTTGGTACGCCAACCTTAAGTTTTTATTATTGTACGAATAAAAGTCTAATTTTCAAAAAAAAAATACTAAGCCGTTCTTGAGGTATCGAATTTTTCAAAAAAAAAAATGACTTTTTTTCTAAAAATTGAAAAAATATTTTTTCTTAAGTTTTTAAATGCAATGTTTTTCAAACTTTTTAGGAGCTTTTTTATAAAAAAATTCGTTAAAATCCGTTATGCCGATAATGAGTAATTCAAAATTCGAAAAAATCGTTCAATTTTCGAAAACCATTTTTTAAAATTTGTATGGAAGGTACCGTTAGTTTTAGATAAAACAAAATTTTGTTTCTCAAATTTTGTAGATTATGTTGAGAAACTTTTATTTGTCAAGTTTGAAAAAAATCGAGCATAGTGTTTTCGAAATATTAAGTTTCCAAAAAAAAATTTTGAATTTTTTTTAAAAATCCAAAAAATAAAAAATTGAAAATTTTAATATGTTATAATATTCAAACTTTGGAGGAGCTTTGGCATAAAAAAACATGATTTAAACCGGCTGTACCGTTTTCGAGAAAATCAAAAACAAAAAAAATGGACCCAGGGGGGCTACCAAAAATAACAATTTTTTGTAAAATTTTTTTCAACCATTCGCTAGTTTTAATCAAATGAAATTTTTCAAATTTTTTTAAAAAAATTCTGTGGGACAGTTTTTGATAAAAAAAAATATTTATAAAATTTCGAAAAAAAAATCGTATGGCAGGTACCGTTATTTTTGGTCTTAAAAAAAACAGAAAAAAATGTCCTGGGGGAAAAATTAAAACTCATATCTACCAAGTTTCAAGAAAATCGGCCGAGCCGTTTAGGCTGTAGTCGAACCGACAGACAGACAGAATTGCGAGACCCACTTTTTTGGTCTTCGCTATCATCGTAATGTCAATTTTGATCAAAATCTCGAGTTCGATTTTTTTTACGAATGCATAACTTGCCTTAGAGTACCTATAAGTCGCACGTAAAAATTGAAACCAAGATATTACTGACTGTACCTACCATAGAAATATTTTTCCCAATTTATAATTTCTTATTATCGACAAACGGATTTTAATGAAATTTTTTAAGCTTCTAAAAAGTTTAAAAAACATTGCATTTAAAAACTTTAAAAAAAATAATTTTTGAGTTTTTGAAAAAAAAATCTATTTTTTTTTTTGGAAAATTCGATATCTCGGAAACAGCTAAATATTTTCGTTTGTAAATTAAATTTTTATTTGAAAAATAATAAAAACTTTAAATTGGTGTACAAAATTTTTTTTTATTAACGTTTTAAAAATTTTGTAAATAAAATCTTATTTTTTTAAGAAACCAGTACAGACTTTTTATTGGAGTTCTATTTAACCGTTCCGTGCCACCCTCTTCAACATTCATGACAGCCAACTGAACAAGGTTAAACTCAGTTTTGCATCTGACAGATACTGTCGTTTAAAATTCAATTTTCTTTCCGATTCTTCTAAGCGTCACAGCCGGAGTTCCTTTGATTGTATCTTTTTATTTCGCATTTTCATTTAATAAAGTATTCTCAATATTATTACATAAATCTGTTTGGCGATATTATTTTCATCCACGCGCATCAAGTAAATCATCTTTGTTAATACTTTTAATTTTTTTCTTGCATAAGCTAATATTTGCTTGAATCACATGGCATCCTGTTTTTAGCTCCAACTACTAAAGGAATTGTTTGTCTATTAAAAAATGAATTTTATCCTTAAGAACAGTTTTTCTCTAATAACATTCATTTTTGAAGTTCTGAGTCGTTTACATAAGAGCAAGTTCGTACGACCCAGTCTGCATTTTCTTTAGTCTTGCAACTGTACAAAAAAGTTTATTTTGACTTAAATGTTCGTGTTAATAGTGTTAATATAACTTTCAGGCTTAATTACATTAAAATTTCTGACAACAGAAAATTCTAAACTGAAAATCTGCTTTTGAGTTTACTTGCATTCAATTTATTTGGAATAATATCTACTGACTCTGGGTTATCCCAGAGTTAAGTCCAGGACTAAAAATGTTACCCTTTTTTATAAAAAACATATAAGCAGGTTTTAGAATATTTGCGGCCAGTTTTCAGTGCTGGTGGTAACTTTGAGCTAAAGCTGCTTGTCAGTTGTCAAATATTTATCAACATCAAAGTGCGAAACTATGAAAAGAGTGATTTCCATTAAACCCCCTAAAAAGCAATCTATCTCTCAAAAAATACATAGTTTTTCATGATGAATTGGAAAATATTTATGACACATCGATAGATTTTAAGTGGGTGGAAATCTCTTTAGGGATATAAAACCTAACTGTCACACTGTGTGCGCTTTTTAGTAAAATGAATATGGAAACAGACACCTACTGCCATATAATTCACTCGATACATACGGATTTAAGTTTAAATCTAGATGAATCAAATGAATAATATGACAGTTAGACTCTCTTTCAATAGTGTCCAGAGCTCCGCAAGAATCTCATCTACAGTAAAATAGTCATGAATGGCGTATTGAAAAGTCACAATCTAAACAGGGTCCTATAAAGACGCATGTAAGTGTACATTAAATGGATGGCAAATATGAACATTGGCGCTGTTATCGTTAAGATGACCCTAAATAAGAAGAATATTAGAGAAACGTCAAAACACTCAAAAATCGAATTCGTCAAATTGTTTCCATACGGTTTTGTTTAGGTGGGGCTTACAACATAACAGATTTTGGAATCTAAAACTATGAGAGGTGAATTCTATTTATTAGGATGATCCTTACTTTTTAAAGCCACCTAAACTACTCGTATAGTAGCAATTGGATTCAAATGCTATATTTTACACTTAAAGTCGTATTTAAAATATTTCGCCAGAACACTCATGATAAGTTATTCAGCTAGTCATTGACCAAATAGCTTAACTATACCCATATTTATCAACGCAATCCAGCAGTTTTCGATTAAACATGATCTCGTTCATCATGAATTCTTAAATGAATTAATGAATTTGAGTGAATTTTAGGGTACGTTCAATGATCATTTCGTTGAAATAATTTAAGTTATTTGCCTTAACTTATTCATTTTATTTTTTGTATCGATTAAAAATAATTATTAATGAGGTTTTGAAGTTGGAAAACTATCTAAAATTAGACATACTTTGAAATGGATTTATAAATACGACTTTTAATCTTCTCTTAAACTTTATTTAGAATCAATTTTCAATGTATCAAGATTCTTATACATATATATATATTTAATTAAATCAATGTAAAAACATAATAACTACATACAGATTTCTGATTTGAATATTATTGTAAAGGTCAATAGCTCAGCTTTAAAAAAAACCGCGACTGAAAATTTAACATGTCTATAAAAAGTGTAACATATGTATAATTGTAGTTATATAGACAATTTACAAACGAATATAATTATAAACTCGTTTTTTCGTTAATGTTGCATTTAAAATGCAACATCAATTCGTTATGTAAAAAACACACATATTCACTGATTTAGTTTAAACAAATTTTCAGAAATCAAATTGGGAATAAAAAGTGATAACCACAAAGCTAAAGTGAGAATCTTTAATATGAACACACCTATAAGTTTCATACAGTAGAAGTAGATGATCACGGACGTGATGTAAAGAACTCAAGATTTGTTGTAAAGAGTAAGAATTGTAAAAAAAAACAAGTTATCGAAACAGGAAGTAAAATAAATTCAAGCTAAGCCAGCATATAGACGTTAAATGCGTTTGTAAAAATCGAAGGGCTGAGACTATTTCCTCTATAAAGGTACCTAACCTGTGTTAGTTTTTGCTTTTAAATCATCAAGGTCTATCATAAAACTTCCGTGTGCATAAATTCTTAAGTAAATACATACATACTTTTACAGAAAAAAACATATACATAGCTAAGGGCTATAGAATGATTTCAAGGGCTTTAGATAGAAGGTATACAAAAACACGTCATTTGTTTTTATTTGTTTGAACCATTTGTAGAAAAAGTTTATTAAGATGGATGTTTGGATGTTACAAAATTGTTAGTGATGATTTAAAAAAGATAAATACAAAATGGTGGATGCAATAGAAACACTAAAAAAGAAGAATTGCGTGCGTTGCTTGTAATTAACGAAAAATAAACAAAAATAAAAGTGAAGGTTTACCAAAAAGATAATAGAAAGATTAATAATTTATCACAAAAAAAAATGGTATTAATTTGAATTGTTGTATTAATTAAATCTAATTAAGAATTAGAACATCAATGGGAAGCAGACTATCAAGTTTCAAGTAATTATGTTATGATTAGTGTATTGAACTGTCACGCCGAAGGTCTAGGGTCGATTCGCAGTCGGTACTACCTAAATATAAAATAATATTTTTTCATCAGGAATACTGCCTCTTAGGGGCAAGTGATAAATGCCCAAAGATCTAGTTGTAAGAAGTGCTTCTGATCTTAGCCGAGTCTGAACTCTATAAGAAGTTGTAGGTTTCCTTAACTTTTATCGAATAATTTTCAATAGAATGCAGTAGTGCAAAAAAATGGTAGATATCCCATTTTATATAATTTTTCCGAAGGTTATAAATGTATTTAGATGATTGACCTTTGGATTAGACAGTTTTCAAAGTTTTAAGCTGTTTGCAGGAAGAAATGAGTTAAAAGCAAATAAAATGATATCCCATTTCAAAAACTATTTCTATAGGGTGAACTGGGGTTATAAACTAATTCTAGATTTAAGAAATTCTGTTTGCAGTTGAAAGCCAAAGGCGAGGTATTAGGGTGTTATGGTGATGGTAAGTTGTTCACTTTTAGTTTGGAATAGTTCAGTTTCGACTCTTAGACGTTTATGGACGATGACGTTATCAACGTTGGTGTTATTGACGGGACATGAACATATGTAAGTGTTTTGTGGAGCGCATATCACATGTTTTTGTATTATGTGGACCACCTGTCTCACATCTGGCGTCGGACAATCACCTGCTTTATTAACTTTTCCAGCATGCTTCTGGCTGATGGCCCAGGTTCTGTAACCTGTCAGCATTTTGGAGCCGCAATAGGAAGAAGAGTTGAAAATGAGATAGGATAACGAATAGACTGGTGAAACTTGTGGTAAAATTTACCGTAACAGTGATTTTTTGGTAGTGATAGGCCTAATGACTTCCAGTTTCCTTTCTTCACCTGCTGTTTTTTATGTTGCCAATGCCATACCTGCCTGCATGAGCAAGATTATTGGGCTCGCTCTTCAACTGATCACTGATGGTGGTAAGAATTTTGCAAGGCGTCAGCCTTTACGGAGTTTATACTCGTATGAAAGTGGCCTTCACGATCCTAAAGGTATACCGGAAGGAGCCCTGGGCTAAATAAGCTACTGGGTCATGTCTGGTATTCTGGTGCCATACACTCGTAGGATACAAGAGATGTTAGATGGGCCTCGCTCCACAAAAATGGGTGTAGATCCATGGGAATACTGCTTTTACTGATCCAGACGTAGATAAGTCCATCGAAAAAAGATCGAAATCTAAAGTCCCGCCACATTTATTCATTAATATATATGTGCTTGAAAGGGTGTATCAAGATTAACTTATAGCCTTATAGCCACTAAAACAAAAAAAGCGCTTTTCGGGTAAAAGTTTCCGAAAAATTTTCTGCGAAAAAAATTTAAAAATAAAAGACATTAGGTTAAGTGCTCTTCTTAGTTTCGTTTTTTTTTTTATTTTAACATTTACGTGAAAAAGTGTAGTGTTTTCAATCTTATACTACGTTTTGATCAGTGCAAAAATAAAGTTATTTAGCAAATTATAAAAAAAAGCGTTTTCATTTCAAGTTTGTTAATATTTAGTTTGACAGCTTATTTCATATTAGCCGCGTTTTATTATCGCCAGTGATCCATATAGATTAATCCTCGAAAATAAAACGATACGGATCATAGTGACAGTTGTATTGTATGCTCATCTCCCTCTTGCTTATACATAATTGTTGATTTTCAAATGTATCTTGTCTTTTTTCTTTACACTGTGGTTTACACTACTTTACCATAAAAAGCCATCTGCTCGCCAGAAAAAGAACTAATTTCTGGATCTTTAAAATAGATCCAGATAGAGAACAGGATCCCAAATTGTTTTTGTAATACATGTTAGAAATTAATCCAAATCCGGATCCACATACATAGATCCGTTGATAATAAAACGCACCTATTGAATTTAATCAGTTTGTTCTTTAGCTGTTAATTTGCATAGGAAATAAGATGATTTCAAGATGGCAGGATAAATAATATTGATTAATAATTAGTGAAAAATTATAAAAAATAGAGATTATAAATAGTCTTCTCTCACTTTCATATGAAAAGTATGAAGAGTTTGAGCCAGATTGAACTCTGTTTTCGGTTTTCGCGTTTGTATAAGAATTGAGTCTGCTAGTTTCTGAAAGTTAAGTTGAAAGCTACATGCATACATCATGTCACAGCATGTCTGGAATATAAGACATTTAAGACTGTGTTGTGGAAGTGTTAATATGGAAGTTTAAGAATCATGCACCCACAAAAGTGACAGCAATTTACTTTGATGAATCTGACAGATGTAAAATTGCAAAGTTAAAATAAAACGAAATAATTGCATGTAAAAGATTCTCTTTTCTACTTTTAAAAGTGGAGTCAATTCCTACCTAGAATCTGAATTTATTACGCTTTTTAGTGAGAAAGAACTTTACTTGGGCATATGCAATAGGACATAATTATGTAACGGGTGATTTTTTAAGAGCTTGAGAACGCATAAAATTTGCAAAATCTCATCGATTCTTTATTTGAAACGTTAGATTGGTCCATGACATTTACTTTTTGAAGATAATTTCATTTAAATGTTGACCGCGGCTGCGTCTTAGGTGGTCCATTCGGAAAGTCCAATTTTGGGTAACTTTTTCGAGCATTTCGGCCGGAATAGCCCGAATTTCTTCGGAAATGTTGTCTTCCAAAGCTGGAATAGTTGCTGGCTTATTTGTGTAGACTTTAGACTTGACGTAGCCCCACAAAAAATAGTCTAAAGGCGTCAAATCGCATGATCTTGGTGGCCAACTTACCGGTCCATTCCTTGAGATGAATTGTTCTCCGAAGTTTTCCCTCAAAATGGCCATAGAATCGCGAGCTGTGTGGCATGTAGCGCCATCTTGTTGAAACCACATGTCAACCAAGTTCAGTTCTTCCATTTTTGGCAACAAAAAGTTTGTTAGCATTGAACGATAGCGATCGCCATTCACCGTAACGTTGCGTCCAACAGCATCTTTGAAAAAATACGGTCCAATGATTCCACCAGCGTACAAACCACACCAAACAGTGCATTTTTCGGGATGCATGGGCAGTTCTTGAACGGCTTCTGGTTGCTCTTCACTCCAAATGCGGCAATTTTGCTTATTTACGTAGCCATTCAACCAGAAATGAGCCTCACCGCTGAACAAAATTCGTCGATAAAAAAGCGGATTTTCTGCCAACTTTTCTAGGGCCCATTCACTGAAAATTCGACGTTGTGGCAGATCATTCGGCTTCAGTTCTTGCACGAGCTGTATTTTATACGGTTTTACACCAAGATCTTTGCGTAAAATCTTCCATGTGGTCGAATAACACAAACCCAATTGCTGCGAACGGCGACGAATCGACATTTCACGGTCTTCAGCAACACTCTCAGAAACAGACGCAATATTCTCTTCTGTACGCACTGTACGCATTCGTGTGGTTGGTTTAATGTCCAATAAAGTAAACTGAGTGCGAAACTTGGTCACAATCGCATTAATTGTTTGCTCACTTGGTCGATTATGTAGACCATAAATCGGACGTAAAGCGCGAAACACATTTCGAACCGAACACTGATTTTGGTAATAAAATTCAATGATTTGCAAGCGTTGCTCGTTAGTAAGTCTATTCATGATGAAATGTCAAAGCATACTGAGCATCTTTCTCTTTGACACCATGTCTGAAATCCCGCGTGATCTGTCAAATACTAATGCATGAAAATCCTAACCTCAAAAAAATCACCCGTTATATAAAGCGGAACATCCAGAGTTGTGTTACCCAAAGATTGATTTAAAATCCTGGAACCATCCAAGGTACTGTTGTCCAGGAAATCAGTTGACATATTCTTTGATAGTATGTATATTGTTTTTAAATTCGGCGAGCAGTAGTTTAGCACAGACTTGAGTGTCTCATATACTGTTTGGCAATCTAGTACCCTCCATAAAAAGGGGTATTGTCTCTAAAATTCTAAGTAGGAAATAATTCCACAAAATTTAAGGTGTAATTAACTATTTCCCTATGTGAGAATTAACTCGGCTTGAATTATATTCCCGCATCTACTCTTTTTCATTGATTTTTCTCACACTATTCCAATATTTGTTTCATTCATGTAAATAAATAAATTGTAAGTTTCATCAAAGTGAAGATTATGACGTTTATGAACAAGTTAACAAACAGAACTATATTGGAAAAGTGTTTGGTGGTAGATACTCTATGATATACAGAAGAAGGACTTTAACCCTAGAACCAATACGGGGTGCCTAGGAACCCCACTTAAAATTAAAAGTCTTTGTATCTTTATTCAAAAAAACCGTTATTTTTACGGATTGCTATGACCTTTATTTTGTTCATTATGTCTTTACGGGCCAGAGCAATTCAGTTAATTTTCTCTCTCCAAAGCGTGAATAACTTGGTCAGTAGGGTGTACTGGCACCCCGTATAGGTTTGCGTGATTTTTTTTAAAGAAAAGATTTTGTAAAAATAATATTTTGGCGTTTTTGAAAAGTGTAAAAGTGTCAGTGTCAAGTTTTTGAAAGGGAAATATTTAAAGTAATAATAGAGAACAAAATAAGCCATTACAAAATGTCTCAGCACGAAGATGAGCTCAGACGACTTCTTTTCGAAAGTGATGAGGAAGATGTTGAAGCTGGCACTGAACACATTGAGACAGATTCTGAGGAAGATGACGAAATTTTTGCAAACGAGATAACGAGGAAAGCCTAGAAGGAAGAATTCACGATGGAGTTCTTCTTGGAAAGAAAGGTTTCCGTTGGACAACACAGCCCCCGTCATCCAGTGGCAGAACAGCTTCAAGAAACATAGTGCTCAAAATGCCAGGTTGTAAGGATGCTGCCAAATTTATAAAATCTGAGATTGAAGCTTGGGACCTCCTTTTTGAATCTTCGATATTAGAAACTATTGTTCTTAACACAAACATCGAGATTGATGTTCATAGAGAACATTTTGCGTCAACATCTGCATCCACTTCGCCGTCAGTTCCAAATTCAAAGTTTATGGGTGATACAAACACTGGTGAAATTCGCGCTGTCATAGATCTACTCTATATTTCTGGTGTTCAAAAACAATCTAGAAGAGACATCAAGGATATGTGGTCGATTAAATGCTCACCTATTTTCCAAACAATTATGGGACAAAACAGATTTGAGTTTTTAAGTTGACATTCCTTCACTTGTGCGAAGAACACTGATAGGAATATCTGATTCTGGTCAACAAAAAGCTATTGATTGTCTGAATCTAAGTTTCTTAGATTTAGATTTCCCGAATTGACTGTTTTGTATATCTATATTTCAGATTTCGAACTGAAGTTATATTTCTGTTTTGCTTATTCAAAGATATTAAAACACTGATCGACTTCTTGTGGATAATCATGAAAACTGAATATTAACATTTTCTAGAGTCATCCGTGCCTTACAGAAAAATGTTATTATTTTGGAGCTTACTAGAAATTTTAAACTAGTTTTTTTTTTACGAATTAGATGATGATGGATTGTTTAAATTATATTTTATTTTAAAAATAAATTGGAAAGTTTATGAATGCACCAAAAATCTGCTAACAATAATTCTATGAACAAATATAGAAACCATCCATAGAACTAAGCTGAAATGCACTGTCTATTTAAGAAGCTTTCCGAGGCAATGGGTAACTTTGCAGTTGACAAAAAAAAATCATATACCTACATTCTACATAAAGCCGCTTCTATATTGTATCTATACACAACAAATTTGTGCGTATCTCATACAATATGATCACAAATCTAAAGTGATTGGTGCTATATTTCGTCTGTCACTACGAGTATACCTACTCGTACCTACCGCTTCCAGAAACCCATGAACATAACCTTGAAGTTTTATTTAAAGAAACACTTTTGTTTGTATTTAAATTCAGATTGCTACAAAATTCAGTATGAAACCACAGAAAAAAAATGTTTTCTAACAAGTTTTACTGCGTTTGCAATAAAAATAAAAATATGTGCGTATTATTTAAACAAAACACATTTGTGTTTGTTCTGCACACAGACGTTTATTTATGCGTGAGAGCTATAGGGCCAATTTCGTAATCACTAAAAGCGTCTGCGATCGAGATCGAGATAGTATTTCAGTGTATATGTATATAAAGCTCATTTTAGTTGTGGCAGCGGTCATTGCGAGCATTGAATCGCATTAGGAACTCATATTCGAACGAATGCGAATGCGTAAGGTCGAATGAGTTAACTCAACATAGACTGTGTCAACGCGCTTTTAATTGTATACACTTCCCTACTTAATATACTTAATTAATTCAAGACTTTACAGCATCCGCAAAAGCAAATGTCGGTTGTTTCTCGTGAGAACATGCAAACTCACTTGGTCAATAATTATAACCCAAAGGCAAACTGAACATGCATCTTCCGTCGTTGCACATTTTTAGGCGTTGTTTGAAATTGTCTGGGATGCAAGTGTGTATTGCATTTTTGTGTGTACTAAATTAGGTGCTAGTTTTGAACAAAACAGTTAGAAGATCATTCGAGCTTTGTATACACATAATTTTTAAGATTACAAAACTTCCATATGAGAAGCTTATATTTCCACCCTAATTTAACAGTTGTTGTATTTTTCGAAAAAAAAAAATCTTGAGAGTAAATTTTACAAAATATGGCAGTCATATTACAATTACAGTAATCCCCGCTTAGTTGCACCTCGCTTAATTGAACATCCCGCTTAATTGACCGAAAAAGTTGCATTGCAAAATTTCCCGTATTAGTAGCATAGCTTTTTAGATGGTTAATTGAACCCCGCTTAATTGAATTACTCGGTTAATTGAACTTTAAAATATGCACCCGAAAAAAAAAATATATGGACATTTTTCGGATAATTGGACGTACAAAAAAATTATAATGAAACAAATATTAGAAATATTTTATTACTTAACCTACGTCTGAAGTGGTTTTTTAAAAGACAGGTATCATTCAAGATGAAGAGAAGCCGGAAAATGATATCGTGGTCATAGACAACATACTTAAGTACAATGCTTAACAGACGCCGAAATTTTAAAAACGGTTTAAGAAAAAGAAGAATTTGAAGCCATATTACCAACGACTTTCGAAATTTTTCAGGACATTGCAATTCTACATACGTTTATACTTCTTACCACTAAATAAATTTACAGTTGAGCTGAAAAACAAGAAGACATTGTTCAAAACAAAACAATCAATCAAAATCAAATCACAAATTTTTTCAAACCAATGTATGCAAATAACCATTATGAGCCTTTCGAGGTACATACCTACATACTATTGTATTTATTATTTTTTTGTATCCTTTTCGAAGCTAAAAGTGACTTTTTTTTAAGAATAATTTATTTCTGTTTCATAGTTTTAATTATGTATGTATGTTTATTTTTTAAATAAAACGTGTTCAAATATTTTTGTGTGTGTATTCTTTTTCAGTTTTTTCAAGGTTTTCGTAAGTTGACAATGAAATGTTCATAGTAAATTTCTGGGATGAATATTTTAATTTTTAGTTGACCGACTCTTGCAATTATACGGGTTTCGTTTAATTGAACAGGTCGGTCAATTAAGCGGGGTTTCGTTAATTGAACCACCCGGATAATTGACCGAAAAATCTGACCAAATGGTCAGTGCAATTAAGCGGGGAATACTGTACATACTTTGTTTATTTAATAGCAAATGACATCACATTCAGAATGTACTATTGCTTGTCTAACAGCGTTTGCTTTCATTTACATAACAAAATTAAAATGATCGCAATATCTTGTTGTAAAATTGGGAGCGGTTGTCAATTTTGTTGTTAAATGTAGATACAAATATGAATAAATGAATGAATAATTTTTGGGGTGTAAGTGCACTGAAAGCTTCAGATACTCGTATATCGTGCCCCCTTCTTGAGCTGGTCAGGGTCGCTCATACTAAAAATATTCCACCATAGTTGCTTTTTTGAGAAATTTAAGACTATAGTACATACTTTCAGAGATTTAAGTTCACTCTCTTTTATCTAGTTACATCCCAGATACCTTTATCTTCGATGCACGAATGCATCACATCTACTTAATATAGATATGGTCCTGTGTATCCTCAGAGCCTGGTAAAATCTGCATGTGAACTGGTCACCAGGCCAAAAATACTGAGATATCTTCTCAATTTTTCAGTGATCAGCGAGGATTCTCATATAAATACCTATGAGTCTTTAGAATTGGAAGTGTGAAATTGTTAAACTTACAAGTTATTTTCTGTAATAATTACAACACATTGTAGAATCTACAGAAAGTCTACAGCCGACAACATGGTGTAGTTAACCGAGTATACATGTAAAGGTTGGTTAAATTTTAAGGGCCGATGTTAAATGTGAACCACTCCTAAACGTCAAGTTTTTTCTGCATTTCATTTGACATTTCTCAATTTCAAACTAACTCAATTTGAACCATGGAAAGATACACAATCGAGCAATGCGTTAAAGTTATTCAGGCTTATTATGAAAATGGGCGTTCAAATCAAAATGCATATCGTGCATGTCGTGATTTTTTCGGTCAATTTAATGGTCCAAATGTGCGTACAATCGGAAAAATCGTGCAAAAATTTGAGCAATTTGGTATGTAGGAGATGTAAAAACACCAGTGCATGCTCGTACAGTTCGTAGTGCAGAAAATATTGCTGCTGTTCGCGATAGTATGGCTTAAGAGCCGTCCACCTCAACTCGTCGTCGTGCCCAGCAATTGCACCTCTCACGCTAGTGGTTGATGAAAATAATGCATAAGGACTTGCATTTACAAGCTTGCAAGATGCAATTGACTCAAGAACTAAAGCCTCTTGACCATTTCAAGCGTTCGTCAATGGTCAGAATGGTGGCAAGAAATGGCAACAGTGGATGATCAATTTTCGAATCATTTTCACCTCAGTGGATTCGTCAATAAGCAGAATTACCGCATTTGGGCGAATGATAATCCAAGGGTGATTGTAGAAAAACAAATGCACCAACAAAGAGTGATGGTTTATGGGCTGGCGGCATCATCGGGCCGTATTTTTTCCAAAATGAGGCCGGTCAGGCAGTTACTGTGAATCGTGTTCGCTATCGTGAGATGATAACGAACTTTTTATGGCCCGAATTGGAAGATATGGATGTGGACGATATGTGGTTTCAACGGTACCACTTGCCACACAGCTAACGAATCAATGGCTCTTTTGGGCGACAAATTCAATGGCCGTGTTATCTCACGTGGTGGCGATGTTAATTGGCCGCCAAGATCATGTGATTTGACACCGTTGGACTTCTTTCCTTGGGGTTATTTGAAAGAAAATGTGTACGTCCATAAGCCAGCAACAATTCGGAGTCAGATTGGGTCCTGACCATTAACCCCGACATAGCCGAAGCCATTTCGGTCGCAAAGCTGTTACATGTTGCAGGCATGAACACACCTCTTGCTTAGAATTAGGAGGCAAGGTCTATCTAACACCTCTTGAATTCATCAGGCATGCCTGAAAGAACTGCACACTTAATGCACGATTATGCGCTATTGCTCCCACTACAGTATGCAAGCCTTTCACATTTGTAAATAACTATAAAAGGCCTATCTAATTATGCTAATTATTTTTTGTTATCAATCACACCCAAAAATTGCTGTGGGCTCTTAGTCTATCTAGTTAAAGCAGTCCTTTAGTTAAGAACGCCTTCTATAGAATATCATTTTTCGTTACATTTATTAGAATTTCAGGTCCCTTCTTGGCTTTAAGCTGTTGCACGGTTCCTGGCTTATTGGCATACACCTTACTTTTCAGGTATCCACAAAGCACAAAATCGGGAGCCGTTTAATCCCATTCCGATCACCAAAAATTTCCCTCAGGAGATTCATAGCTGGATAAGCTGTGTGAGCACTAGGTCCATCTTGTTTGAACCACAACATTCAATTGTTCTCCAACTCTGGCTTCAAAAAGTTATGAATCAATGCCCGGCATTAAAAGTTATCCCCATTGACCGCAACTTATTCGTCGTTTTCGAAAAAATAAGTTCCAACGATCTAATTGAGTGAATTTGGTTTTCATCAATTACTCGTACTTTTGGATTTTCAATGCCCCATATCCTGCAATGTTGTTTATTTAGGTTACCGTTGGGCTGAAAATGGGCCTCATCGCTCATTATAAGTTTGTGAAAAAACTTGTTGTTCTCTCGGAAGAATTCTTGAAAATGCTGAGCGTACTGAATGCATACTTGTGGATCATTTACTTTCAACTCGTGAACCAATTAAATCTTATAAATATTAAAAAAAAGGTTAAGCTGCTGTAAAATTCTTTGCAAAGACCGCCAAAACATCATCAACTGCTGAGAACTTCGCCTGGTGGAAGTTTCGGGTTCTTCCGCAATACTCGGTTGCAACCGACTTATGGGTAAATTGTTGGAGCACTGGCCGCACTTAAAACATGATATTCGGGTCTGTATAATTGATTGTCGACTTTCAAAATAAAATTGAACCTTGATTCCTTATTCTGTGTTGAGTCTTTCCATCATAATTCTTAAACAACGTGTTGATTAAAGAGAAAAAAGAGGATCAGAATTAATAGTTCTTTATTCTATCAAGGTTACAATACAAAAGGGAAGAATCAAGAAAGAGTAAGAAAAAACTAAAAGTTAAAATTGCTTACATTTGAGCTTTAAGCTTAGTTAAAAGTTTTAAGGTTCTATTTAAAATTGATCTTTCTGAATAGTTAGAAATTAGTTTAATATTGCAATTTCAACACTCCCCCTCAATATTAAAAATTAATTAAAGTTAATTCCAAAATTTGTAAAACAAAAATAATGTTTGTCTTTTGGTAGTGCTTTAGTGAGGCCATCTGCAACCATCTCATTCGTCTGAAGATACTTCACACGTACAACACCTTCTTCAATAGCCTGTCGTATGAAATGGTACTTATAATGAATATGCTTCGTTCTAGAGTATTTTCCACCGTATTCGGCTATGTGTTGAGCACTCTGGTTGTCACAGAAAATGGTCGTTGCTTCTGAATTTGCAAAATTTAACTCTTCAAGTAAGTAGCGAAGTGAGTATGCTTCTCTGGCTCCTTCAGTTAAAGCGATGTACTCCGCTTCAGCGCTTGATGTGGCAACAGTTTGTTGTTTTCTTGATTCCCAACTTATGGCACCACCTGCAAATACAAAACAATAACCACTTTGTGATTTGGAATCATTTCGGTTCTCCGCCCAACTGGCGTCAACATAGCCAACCAATGGTAACCCAGTTTTTCTGAATTCAAGTCGCGCATGTTTTGTAGCATTAATATAACGAAGTAAATTAATTGCAGTAGTCCAATGCGCCTTTTTCGGATTTTGACTGAACTGAGAAAGGGAACTTACACTAAAAGCAATATCAGGTCGACTAAATACAGAGAGATGCATTAAAGATCCAATAAGTTCTTGATATCTAGAACATTCTATTGGCTCATTTTCACCCCATATTTCTGGTTCCCTCACAAGTTTTAGCTTAGCTTGCATTGGTATATTATAAGGTTTTGAATTTTGCAAATTGTATTTCATAATAAGTTTGTTTATATAACTAGTTTGGCATATTGAGAGTATGCCCTGCTCCTTTAGAATTTCTAATCCAATACATAAAGAAGGATGTCCTAAATCTCGTATTTCAAAACTTTGTGACAGACTTTGTTTTATTTCCATAACAAAGTTGTTTTCATTCGATGCGATGACTATATCATCAACATAAATACCTAATATAGTTCTTAAATTGTTTTTGATTCGAAAGTAAATGCAGTTGTCATATTTAGATTGTGTTAGTTCAAGTATTTTGAGTTTATCATCTAGCGTTTTGTGCCACTCTCTACTGGCTTGTTTCAATCCATATAAAGCTTTATGAAGAAGACATACTTTCTTAGGATGAACAGCATCAACAAACCCATCTGGTTGCTTCATAAAAATTTCCTCCTTCAAATTTCCGTTCAAAAACGCTGTTGATACATCGAGGTGGTTAAGTTGTAGATCATGTTCCGCTGACATAGCATAAATCAGTCGCAGAGAACTTTGACGAATCACTGGCGAATATGTATCCATATAATCAATTCCATACCTTTGATTATAGCCCTGCGCAACAAGCCTTGCTTTTCTACGATCTACACTCCCATCAGGTAAATATTTGGTTTTAAAAACCCATCGGCAACCGATTGCGTTTCTGTCTGGAGGCAAATCACAAAGTGTCCACGTATTATGCTTCATCAAGCAACTGTATTCATCTTTCATAGCCATATACCATTCATCTGCATGCGGAGAAGTTTTTAATTCTTGATAGTTAACTGGATCATCATATTGACATGCATTAAATGCCTTTTCCATAACAAAGTTTGAATTGTGTCTTGCTCTTGTGTGACTACTAATTAAATCTTTTTTCTTTGAATTCAATTCTTCTGCTAACTTTTCATTTTTATTTCTTGTTCGACTACTAATCAAATCTGTATTTCCATTGTTTTCGTTAATATTTTCAAAATCTAATTCATCCTGTTTTCTACTTAAGTTTTGATTTGTGTTTTTGTTTAAAAATTCTTCGGCTTCCCAAAATTCATCTTCACACTCTTCCTTTTTGTTTTCTTTTAATAATTCTTCACTAACTTTGGTTTTGCTATTTTCTGGGACGATTTTACTTTCCTTTGATCCATCTGATAATATAAATTCTCCATAATTGTCTGTATCATTAAATGATTCTTCTATAAAACGAACATCTCTGCTTTTTATTACTGTTCGGGATCCCCTTTTCCACAAACGGTATGATTTCGACTCCTCTGAATAACCCACCAGGACATATTCTTCACTTTTTGGGTCCAACTTTGATCTGTTTGGAGTTTTATTCAAAACAAAAGCTCTGCATCCTATCTGACGTAAATGACTAACTATTGGGATCCTTCCTGTCCATATTTGTTCTGGAGTTCTGTCAACATTAAGATTAGTTGGACAACGATTTCTAATATAAGCTGAAGTGTGAACTAGCTCTGCCCATAAACATTTCGGAAAAGACCCATCAAGCAGAAAACACCTTGTCATTTCCACGAGTGTGCGGTTCATCCGCTCGGCAACTCCATTCTGTTGTGGCGTATATTCCGCAGTCAGTTGGTGCTTGATTCCGTTTGAACTCAAAAATGTCGAAAAATCAGTACCAACAAGTTCACGGGCGTTGTCGCTTCGCAAAACTTTAATCCTATGACTTGTTTCATTCTCTACTTGGCTTTTAAACATTTTGAATACATCTAAATATTCACTCTTCCTTTGCAAAAAGTAAACGAAAACTTTCCTTGACCAGTCATCAATAAACGTTGCAAAATAAACACATTTTCTCAAAGATTCTGTTTTGAATGGCCCGCAAAGGTCAGTATGAACTAGTTCAAGTAGAGTTTTTGTAGATTTTTCGTTTTTAATAGGAAATGGGAGTCTGGTTTGCTTTCCTCTGAAGCAAGTAACGCAACATGGTACGGAAGAATTAAACTTTGGTAGACCTTGAACCATATTTTTCTCTTTTAACTTTCGAAGAGACGCTAAATTAAGATGTCCGTAACGACGGTGCCAAACTTCTAACGAGTTATCGCAATTTGTTCCTGCTACTCTGCAAATATTAGTATTTTCTTTTAAGCTGAACATATTTACTAAGTACAAGCTTTTGTATTTTTTAGCTTCAAGCAAAGTTAAACTATTTTTAACTATAAGCCCACGATCTCCTTCTATAATAAGTTTGCAACCATTATCTGTGGCTTTACTTGCTGATACAAGATTGCTTCTTAGCTCAGGTATAAAAAGTGTATCATAAAGGCAAATAGATTTTTGTTTTCGATCAACTAATACATTCAATTTTACTGTTCCTATGCCCTTTATATTTGCAAATTTATTGTTTGCGACCTGAACTATTCCAGTATAATTTTTATCAATGCTAATGAAAAAGTCTTCCACACAGCACATGTGAGATGTAGCGCCGCTATCTACATACCAATTTAAATACTCAGTGTACTCTTCTCTAACATTATGCGAAACTTCTTCTATTTCTTTGCCAATTTTGCTCAATTCTAATGCAATGAAACCACATTCTTCTGAATTATATTCTTGACTTAAGCTGCCTGTCTGCGCCAGATTAGATCTGTCTCTCACTCTGTTCAAAACAACGTGGCAGTCTCGTTTCTTATGCCCTTTCAAGCCGCATCGATGACAATTAAATTGAAAACGTGACATACCTGATTGTTTCTTGTGTTCAAACCTTTTCGGGTGAGAGCTTGAGTGAAATCTTACTTTGAAGGCTTCCTCTCCTATCTCGCCAACGTTCTTCTTCTTATCACTTGCTTCCAACAAACGTGCTCGTAAGACTTCCATCGTAGGGGACTCATTTGATGCATCAAATGCTGCTTGCAAATACTTAAAAGACTCTGGCAGACTATCCAGTAGCATAACCACGAGCAGGTCATCGTCCAATTTAGCGTTCATCTCACGTAACCGATTAACAATCAAATTAAAATTAATTAGATGCTGTTCCATGTTTTGGTTTTCATGCATTTTAAAATTAAGCAACTTACGAAATTCTTCCAGTTTAGTTCGGGTTCCCTTACGATTATATGTACTCTCTAAAAAATCCCAGACTCCCTTCGATGTCGATATTCCATGCACAAGTGATACCTGATCTGGAGTCATTGAGATAATGATCTCACTTCTGGCATCCAAATCTTTATTTATCCATTCTTCTAATTTTGCAGCTTCACCTCCATCTGCTGGCTTTTCCTCATCTCCCTTCACGTACTTCAGCAACCGATTCTTATGGAGAATCGCCTCCATCTGGTGCTTCCAAGTGAAAAAATTATTTCCATTAAATAATGGAATTTTTCCGGTCAATTGTGCCATTTTAATAAAATAATACTTTATTGTTTAAAATTAAGACTTTTATTATAAAAGATCTGGGCCCATAACCTCTTAAACAACGTGTTGATTAAAGAGAAAAAAGAGGATCAGAATTAATAGTTCTTTATTCTATCAAGGTTACAATACAAAAGGGAAGAATCAAGAAAGAGTAAGAAAAAACTAAAAGTTAAAATTGCTTACATTTGAGCTTTAAGCTTAGTTAAAAGTTTTAAGGTTCTATTTAAAATTGATCTTTCTGAATAGTTAGAAATTAGTTTAATATTGCAATTTCAACAATAATGATCTTGACAAAACTGTCTCAAGCTTCTATTCTATTTTGATGAGATGCATAAATGAAACTGTCCCTAAAAAAAGATCTATTCCCTGTAATTCTTCTTGTCATTCTTGGTTCACAAAAGAACTCAAATACCTTCGAAATAAAAGAAATAAGGCAAAAAATATATAAGGTTCATGACAGTAGAGAATCAAGTAGTTTACATTTCCCTTTTAGAAGAATTCAAAAAACTCTCTTATGAATGTTATAATGATTATCTTCAAACCATGGGGCTTTCCCTGAAATTAGACCCGAAAAACTTCTGGAAATTTATAAATTCCAAAAAGAAAAGCGACGGTTATCCTGTTAATCTCGTTTATAATGACGTAATCTTGAGTACTACTACAGAAATCTGTGAGGGATTTGCAAATAATTTTAGCCAATCCTTCATTGATTCCCCTGTTGTTGTTGACGATAACTATTTTCAATTCTTACGAAATTGTCCTCAGGTATCATTTAATAATATTACAATAGATCACGACAAAATTTTGGACTTTCTGTCACATTTAAAAGACGACTACTCTATTGGATCCGATGGAATACCACCCGCTTTATTGAAGAAATGTAAGTCTGTTTTAGCTCTTCCTCTGCGTAATATTTTTGTTCTATCCTTGAAATTAGGTAAATTCCCTGCAGTTTGGAAGAAAGCATTTTTAACGCCAGTATTTAAAAAGGGAGATAAAGCCAATATTACCAACTGTAGACCAATTTCCAAACTTTCTTGCATTCCGAAGTTGTTCGAACAAGTTGTATGTGACAGTTTGACATTTATATATAAAACTATTATCTGCAACCAACAACATGGTTTTATGCAAAAACGTTCTACTGTTACTAATCTTGTTGTCTTTTTGAATAAATGTTTAAACTCTCTAGAAAGTTGTCAAGAAGTTGATTGTGTACACACTGACTTCTCGAAAGCTTTTGATCAACTGTCTCATGAGATTATCAAGTTTAAACTTCACTCATACGGATTTTCACCACCTTTCATCAAGTGGATATCGTCATATCTTGTAGACAGGTTATATCAAGTCAAATTCAGAAATTCATACTCAAGAGAGTTTATTGCCAAATCAGGTGTTCCGCAGGGAAGCCATCTGGGACCACTACTCTTTACATTGGCTATTAATGATGCTCCTCTGTGTGTTCGCAACAGCGAAATTCTAATCTTTGCAGATGATATGAAGATTTATAAAAATATAGTATCTTCAAATGATCGGGCTTTACTGCAAGATGATATTAACCATTTTGCCTTGTGGTGTGAAAAGAACAGTCTGAACCTCAACCCGACAAAATGTCAAACTATGACTTTTTCTAAAAAACGTTCTCCTTACTGTCATGAATATGTTATCTCACGGCACATTTTAACTCGTGTTATGACTGTAAGGGACCTTGGAGTTCTTTTTACACCCAATTTAGATTTTTCTGCTCATATTAATAAAATCGTGAATAAGGCCAATTCAATGTTAGGGTTTATTAAGCGCTGGTCTAAAGAATTTGTTGATCCCAATGTCACCCGGGCTTTATACAACTTCTTGGTGCGTCCCCATATTGAGTATGCATCGCAGGTTTGGACTCCTCTTTATGATATTCATATTGAGAGATTAGAATCTTTGCAAAGAAACTTTACTCGTTTTGCCTTGAAAGGACTTCAATGGAATGATCCTTCGTATGTCCTCTCTTATGACCAACGATTATCTATTCTTCAGATGCAAACTTTGAACAAAGAAGAACAAACAATGATTTGGTATTTTTTCACCAATTAATAACAGGCGTCACAGATGCACCAGATCTTTTATGTTCGGTTTATTTTAATTATCGGGGAGGAGGTTATAATCTTCGAGGCCTCGATATGATTAAGGTCCCAACACATAGGACCATGAGCCAACAACAAGAAACTACATCTACTCCAACAAGTACTTTAAGCTGCACCTTAAAAGTTTGAAGCTCAAATAATTCTATAACTTATAGAGTTATTGAAATCAATAATTAAAGTTTTAAATTAAAGTATTAAATATTACAATTATATATTTGTATCAATTATGAAATTTACTTGAATAAAACTAATTTTAAATTATTTCGCGTATTTTTAAAAAAGTTTCACAAAATAGTTGTGAATATACAAGAGAGCAAGGCGATGTGATTTTTTAAGAGCTTGAGAACTTTTTTTAAAAAAAAAACGCATAAAATTTGCAAAATCTCATCGATTCTTTATTTGAAACGTTAGATTGGTCCATGACATTTACTTTTTGAAGATAATTTCATTTAAATGTTGACCGCGGCTGCGTCTAAGGTGGTCCATTCGGAAAGTCCAATTTTGGGTAACTTTTTCGAGCATTTCGGCCGGAATAGCCCGAATTTCTTCGGAAATGTTGTCTTCCAAAGCTGGAATAGTTGCTGGCTTATTTGTGTAGACTTTAGACTTGACGTAGCCCCACAAAAAATAGTCTAAAGGCGTCAAATAGCATGATCTTGGTGGCCAACTTACCGGTCCATTCCTTGAGATGAATTGTTCTCCGAAGCAACACTCTCAGAAACAGACGCAATATTCTCTTCTGTACGCACTGTACGCATTCGTGTGGTTGGTTTAATGTCCAATAAAGTAAACTGAGTGCGAAACTTGGTCACAATCGCATTAATTGTTTGCTCACTTGGTCGATTATGTAGACCATAAATCGGACGTAAAGCGCGAAACACATTTCGAACCGAACACTGATTTTGGTAATAAAATTCAATGATTTGCAAGCGTTGCTCGTTAGTAAGTCTATTCATGATGAAATGTCAAAGCATACTGAGCATCTTTCTCTTTGACACCATGTCTGAAATCCCGCGTGATCTGTCAAATACTAATGCATGAAAATCCTAACCTCAAAAAAATCACCCGTTAGTTGTAGTTTCTTCAAATTTAACTGTATGTTTGACGAAAAAACAACGTTTTAAACGCAAAAAAAATGTAAACAATACAAAATTATTTTTAGTTTTTGCAAATATTGTGTATATTATATATTGCGTTGCATGGAAGGACTCATTTATCATCGCAGTTCTCAAAAAGGCAGCTTTTTCTTTCAAACTATCGCTCCATTGATAAACTATATTATATTCTAAAGATCACTATGCCTCCACTGCAAATCAATTTTCACCACAATAGCATGAATTCTTAATAGGAAGATCAACTACCACTTACATAATCAATTTTTTTTGGGATATTCCTTGCATTGCAGGATGGTTAAGAAGTGGATGTTATTACCAACAACTTTAGCAAAAAATGTGGCCGAATCATTAACTTCGAATCTAATGCCGTTGGTTTCCACTTATACTTTTTTTCATTTTATGGGTGATATTTTATCTTCAAAATGTCCCATAGAGCGTTCTTATTTTCAGATCTTCAGTCTCTATTCCTGCTGACAACGTGTACACACGAATTGTTGAGAGTTAAAATTCAATAGGTTCAGGTTCTATACGAAGATATTAATATAATAAGATATTAATTTATTTTCAATCTCTAACTTCACTGACGCTGTTCCTCAAGGCAGTTACCTAGGCCCACTATTCTTTCTCTTGTCTTAAAAAGATGTAGGAGCACCATTTACTTCTTAGAATTTTTATTTTGTTGCGCAATTTTTTAGTAACGAGTCTTTGTCTAACTATTTTATAATTTGAAATAAGTTTAACAATTCTTCCAACTAGTGTGAGTTTTGCAATGTAAAATTTGCAAATTTACGTTGAAAAACTTTTAATTTGACAGACAAACAACTTCACTAGAGCACTGATTTATTAAAGAAACGATAAAATAAGGAGAGACAAGAAAAATTACGACGCGACGGTGTTGATGAGACATAAATATTTCAATATGTTAATATCTCCAATCATTTTAGAGGCTCTTCTCTGAAAACTATTTAAAAGACTAAATAAACTATTTAAAAGTTAAAATAGCACCAGTCCAGTATAAGAATCATGCTACAAATTTGGAGGAATATAAGTTGTATATATAATAGCACATCAGAAGTGGAGACAAATTTCTTCCACCGTCAAAGGAAACCTTAGCACTTTGCAGCTTATTTAGCGATATCATTATCATACGAATCTGTTATAGCTCCACATCTGAAGGACAGGTGTATAAATCTTCAAACCAATATGAATTACCGACAGTATTTTAGTCAGCAAAATAACTTAATGTATTAGAAGTTTCAAGCAAAAGACCATTGAGGAATATGTAATAGATTTGGGGACAAAACGGAGCCCTGTACAACAAATACATAATTTCAACACTATCACTTATTAAGCATTTAAAATTATTTAATTATATAAACTCTAATTATTAGCAACAAATTAAAAACTTAAGATAATTTTATAGTCTTAATATAAACCCATTGTTTTTGTGCAAAAATTATGTTTACCTACAGCAACTGCTTTCGTCAAGTTATCAGCAGCCATATTGTCTGTAGAGATGTGTACAATTTCCACCGTTTTGTCTTCTAATTTTGTTCGTAGGAAGTGGTGTCGTATATCAATGTGTTTTGATCTTGGTCGAAAGCCATCGGTTTCAGCCAATTTAATTGCTCCTTGATTGTCGCACATTAATTTGATTGGATTAATCCTTTTCCCATCGAGTTCACAAGCTAGCTGTTTTATCCAAATTGCTTCTTGTGTAGCCGAGGCCATAGCCATATACTCAGCTTTGATGCTAGATAAAGCTACTGTTGGTTGTCTCTTGCTACACCAAGTAATTGCAGCATTTGACATTTTAAAGATGTATTCTGTGCATGATCTCCTTTTTTCAACATAAGATGCCCATAATCAGCAGCACTATACCCATATAACTCTACAGAATTAAACTTTCTATATGTTAGCTTCAAGTCGATTGTTTCTTTAAGATATCGCATGATACGTTTCACAGCTTTCCAGTGTCGCAAACCGAAATTTGAATTAAATCAACTCACATCATTTACTGCGAATGCAATATCTGGTCTTGTACATTGAGCCAGAAACAGTAAACTTCCAACTGCTTCCTGATATGGAATCTTCTCAAGCTTTTCCTCACTGTCAGATTTCTGAGTTACCATTTTGATTGATAACTTCTGGTTAGGATCACTAGGAGTTGATATTGGTCGACATTCTTCCATTTTAAATCGGTGTAAATCTTTGAAGCTCCAATGTCCTTCATCTTAAATGAAGAACTAATAGCATCCTTTAGATTCTTCAAAGATGAAGGTTCGTTCCAAAATATGAGAAAATCATATTAACATAAATGGAAACAATCAAGTTCGATCGTTCATTTAAATAGATACATGGATCCATTTTTGATTTACGCAAACCGAACTTCCCCAATACCCCATCAAGTTTGATATTCCATTGCCTTCCTGCTTGCTTGAGTCTATAGATGGCTTTCTTAAGTCTACATATTCGTCCCGAGCCATCATCGAATCCTTCTGGTTGATGAATGTAAATTTCTTCTTCTAAGTCACCTTGCGAAAATGCTGTGACAACATCCATTTGGTCAACTTTCAAGTTTTTACGCACAGCGAGGGCCATCAGGTACATATCTAATAAATAAGTATCGCACAACTGGAGAATATGTTTCGTTGTAGTCAAATCCATATTTTTGGTTACATCCTTTGGCAACAAATATTGCTTTATGTCGAATTATTTAACCTTCCCTTCCTCATCTCGTTTCATGGTAAAAACCCATTTTGTTCTTAATATATTGCGGTTCTTAGGAAGATTAACCAAATCCCAGGTATGATTTAGTTAAAGTGAACTTATTTCACTTTGAATAGCCTCTTTCCAGTTAGATGAATCATTACGAGCCATTGCGTCATTGAATGTAAGTGGATCATCCTTATCGACTCCACGTGACAAATAACTTACACTTCCATATAAGTTCCTTGGTACTGGTACACGCAATGATCGACGAAGCTCTGGTGTCTTCTCTTCTACATTGCTGTCACTAGCACAATCCGAATCTGTGCTGTGAAATTCATCGATGTCACTTTCAAAGTTGTTAGAGCTATGGTTTTCTTCATCAGGTGTCGATTCTTCTGATATTTCTTGTACCCTCACTGAATTGAAATCTTGGTCAACATTGATTTCGCTTCTGATTGGTACGTATTTTTCATAAAATATCACATCTCGACTTATTTTTAGTTTCTTCGTAATTGGATTAATGCAACCAAAACCGTTTGTATCACTGTCATATCCTACAAATATCATCTTACAAGACTTAGGATCTAATTTCTTTTGTTGCTGCTGCTAGATATTTGACAATTGATGATGGATCCCATTTACCTTGCAGAACACTTGGAATTCCTTGGAGCAATATTCGGTGCCATTGTCAGTTCTTATCTTCTTGATCCTTCTTTCAGTTTAATTTTCAACGAAGACTTTGAACTGTTTAAAAATGTTGAAAACTTCAGATTTTTGTTTTATCGTAGAAAAAAACAAAAACCTTCTTTGAAAAGTCATCGATAAATCTTAACAAATATCTGGCTCCACCTATTGATTTAGTTCGCATCGGGCCAATCAAATCCGAATGAATGAGTTCCAATATCTGCGTTGACTTACTATCGCTTGATTGGAATGGTAGTCTGACTTGCTTACCTTCGGCACAAACCTTACAGTTTTTTAAACCAACCTCTTGGTCTTTGAAGTTACATAATACCAGTCACTACTCCATCACGCATTTTACAAAGACTTTGATAATTCAAATGCTCAAGCCTTCGATGCCATAGTACTGTAGTTTCGATTTTAGGCTTTGATAACATTGGTTCCTGGTTTCGAATCTTGTAAGCTCCGTTTTCAGGTTTGCATTTCGTTACAATATTTTTGTACATCCTTCCTTATTGAAAACAACTGTTTTGTTCTTCTGTACCAATTTATAAACAGACAATAAATTCGTTGACAGATCAGGAACATGAAGCACATCTTTCACTTCAATGTTTTTACAATTTAGGATAATATTTGCATTACCTACACAATTTACTGGCATCCTGGAGTTGTTTGCAGCTTTGATTTCTTCTACGTTTGACCTTTCGCATTTCATGTGATTTGAGGCTCCGCTATCCAAATACCATTCGTCATACTGATTTTGTGTAGAAGACCAAGTAAGAAAGGCGTCTTTAGTTTTTTTCAGTCTTGCCTTTGTGTTCTTTTCTTTCTTTTGACTTTTTTGAGCAGTCAGGGCTTTTATGACCTCTAACATCACATGAATAGCATTTAAAGATTTTGGGGCGTTTGTTCTTTTCACCTCGTACAGCTTTTTTACCAATATATGCATTTCCGGGTTCCGTATAGTATTAAACTGTGTATCAAGCAATTTCATCAGCAGTAACCTTTTGGACATTTCCTTCAAAACTCAATATGAGCAGTTTATATTCATCTGTTATTCCGGCTAGTAGTATAGCTGCCAACCATTCATCACCAATGCTAAAACCAATACATGCCAATTTGCTTGCTGTTGACATTATTTGATCAATACAACATTGTATACTTTCACATTGATTAAGTCGTATGGATATCAATGTTCGCAATAGACCAATTTTTCGCAAAAGACCTCGATCTTCAAACATGTTTTGAAATGTTCGCCAGATTTCCAATGCGGATTTGCAATGCATACAAATCTGGTTCAAAAGATAAGGCGAGCATTGTTTTGGCTTTACGCAATACCGAAACATCTTTTTCTTAAGCTATTGATGGTGATTCTTCCAAAGGATCTATACATTCTTGAAGGTTCTTCAATTCCAAATAATTTTGCATGGCAAAACTCCAATTGTGGAAATTCTCACTACCTCGCAATTTTTCTACTGAAAAACATTCGGTTTTGGAAACCATCTTAACCGATTTCTTATTGTCTTGATATCTTGAATATTCGAATTTGTTCACCTAGATCAAAATTCAGTTATTCTTCTTTAAGATTAAAAATACAACGGTTATCGGTTAATAGTTCCAGTAAATTCTTTAGTATGAAATTTTTCAGTTTCGTCCTGGGCCCATAACCTATTATGAGAAAGGCAGTTATTCTTGCGAAGGTAGAACAATAAGTGAATATTTATTTAATTTAATATTTTAGTAACAAATAATAAATATGAGTTGCTGTAAAAATATAAATATAAAACAGGTACAACAAATACATAATTTCAAAAGTTTTTAAGTTATTCTGCACACATTAAAGTTCGAATAAAATTTATAAATAAAACTTTTAGGGCCCAACATTCTTCTCAACTTATTTATGTCAATCTTTAAGAAGACTTAACATTCGATGCAAAAAATTCTTATCGAAACTGAAATGCTAATTGAGGAAGCCAATTGACAACGATGACAGTTGTCCAAAAATTCAATTCAAAATTAGTGAAGCTCATAAATATCATACATTTTAAAAAACTATTGACAAGAAAGCTTATCGAGTTCATGAAAAATATTTTCAATTTATCATCAATTTCTTAATAAAAAAAAATATTTGTTTTTTTTTTTTTTTTTCAGAAACTTATAGGTATTACGCAACGCATGTTTGTAGCTATACATATAATGCGCATTGCGTCGATAATCGTTGCAAGGTTGGAACAAAAAAAAAATAAAACTTGCGATTGAAACTAAACAAAAAAAACCAAAAGCAAAAAATGATTTCGCTAGAAAAAACATTCACAGCAATTCTCAATGCGCTGCGTGGAATCTTACGCATGTCGCACTCCAGAACACCATCGCACTCACATGCACAAATTTAATGTATGCCTACATACATATATGTATATATAAAAATTATATACAAAACTTTAAACTTTTCATACTAGCAAACTTTCAAACAGCAAAACAACTTAAATCTCCAGTTAACAAATACAAATGCACTAAAGAACATTTTCCCTTGGTTCTGTTAGTTCTCTATCTTTAGCATTTGAATTACATATTACAACATTCACCCTATCTTAGAAGAAAAAAAAGTATTGTGCTGATATTTGTTACTCATAGACCCGACGCAGATTGATTAATTTTTGGTGATCAAACTCATTTCTTGAGATTCGTTAAGATAGATACTTTTGTATACCTAGTTTCATATGGGTGTAGGTACATATAGTGTTTGCATGTATGTAAATGTAGGTATATAAAATTTGGTGTTGTTGTAAGTTTCATAATTATCTAAAATTTTTTACAACACTAATGCATGTCCACGTGTTTGAAGCTTGATTCTGACAATATTCTTTTCTCTTTTGTTGTTGCTGTGAATGTGAATTCATCTTGTTCTCAGGGTTAACATCGGATTGCGTAATGCTTACAAATTGTTCCTTTTTAAATGTATGCCGTAATTAAAAAAAAAAAAACTTAGATAGTGCAATATTTTGGTTTTTTGAAAATTCAAAGGAAAAATTATCAGCAGTTTTGTCGAAGTATTTGATTAGTTGGTTGGTACCCGAAATAAATATACATATGTGTACCTACATATATTTTTTTAATTTATATAAGTATAGATAAATATAAAGCAATTTAAACACAGGTATTGACGCTAGACATAAACTAAAACTTTGCAAAAGTGAATCTGATTTTTTTTAGATGATTTTTTAGCTGTGACGTTTCTCTTAAGAGATGGCAGAACCTTGAAGTAGATTTTATCAATTCCAAAGAAACAAATCTAATAGTGTTGATTCGCACGATCTAGGTGAAATCTCCGTTTGGAAAAATCACTCGTCCAGAAAATTTGTCACGCAAACGAAAGTAAACGTGCGTCGCTGATGTCTGTCAACACCGCCTGACAACGCAATTCATCGATTAAAATGCTCGAACTGCATAACTTTTGAAGAAACATGGCCCAATGACACCCCTAGTCCAAAAACCGCACCAAACTAGAAATTGTTTTGAATGAAGAGTTTGATTTACTAGGTACCTATTAACTCTTAGATTTAAGGGCCCTCATGTCCAATAGTTTTGTTTATGAATGTATTTAGCCAGAAATTTGGAAATGAAAATCATCACTCAGAATAATTGTGTGAAATTACGAAACATTTTCGTGATATTTTCACCATTTTTGTACTGAGTTTCGCCATATCAACAAGTTGTCCAAATGTGTGAATGAATGAATGGTTTGCACTGCGACCTTAAGCTCTACTGTGCCACGATCCAGAGCTAGATGAGTTGGTAACCCTTTATCTCTTCCTTCAAGTTCATCTCTTTTATGAGTTTTATTATTAGGAGTACTTCAGAGAAGATAAATCACTCTATTCTACCTGATGGTAGAGTCCCAGATACTTGATTCTTTGTTGCATTAGTGCTTGGCGGTCAGCCATCAGACGAATAGGGGGAACAACATGTAGCATACGAAAACATGCACGTGCCGTAACTATTCGGGACTGGTGGAAGTGTGATCATAGCCTCTCCGCTCCGGCCGCTAGAAACAAGCCTTTTAAAAAAGGTTTGGCTAACATGATCAGGCTGGTTCCTCAGGTTGGCGACAGGTTAATTCCCTGTCCCGTAAAACTAAAAGAATTACGAGACCGACAACAAGCCTCGGAAACGGACTGATCTCACGACGACAACCCACGCAAAGAAAAAGGAAAAACGATTTACGAATTTTCTTATGGAACGTACGATCGCTCTATAGAGCTCGAGCTGCTCAGCAGCTAGCCGATGCCCTGTCAAAGTATAAAGCTGACATAACAGCTCTTCAAGAAATCAGATGGACAGGGAATGGTGTTTTACAGAAGAAAGAATATGACATATACTACAGCTGTCATACAAAACACCATGTGCTCGGGGTAGGCTTCCTAGTCAGCGAAAAAATGAAGTCTACTATCATCGGCTTTAACGCTATAAGCGAAAGGCTATGCACCCTTCGCGTGCGAGGCAAATTTACGAACATCAGCCTCATTAACGTTCACGGACCTACGGAGGAGTCCTCAGACGAAGAAAAAGAGACTTACTACGAACAAGTCGAGAGGGCCCTCAATGCCTGTCCAAGGTATGATGTTAAAATCATCCTTGGGGATTTGAACGCAAAAATAGGTCGGGAGCCGGTATTCAGGCATTACGCAGGCACCCATAGTTTGCATGAGAACACTAATGACAATGGACTTCGAGTCTTAGAATTGGCAGCATCGAAAAACATGGTCGTTGCGAGTACCAGGTTCCCGCGTAAAGATATCTACAAAGCCACCTGGGTATCACCTGATGGAGTCACTCGTAACCAAATAGACCACGTGTTGATAGACCGTCGCCACTACTCGAACTTGATGACGGTACGAACGTACCGAGGTGCCAATAACGACTCGGATCACTATCTTGTTGGTATGGTTTTCCGAGGGCGGATTGCCTTGCGAAGACGCATTGCATACGCCGATCAGGTTCGAATCAACACGGCTGCCCTGCGCAATGAAAACACCAGTAACACCTTTGGTAATGCGTTAGGACTCGCCCTAGAAACACCTGACTTAGGGAGAGTAAGTCCTGGAGCCAGTATGCTGGGCGTAAATGAAAAGTGGACACGTCTTAAAAATACTGTCATTAGTACTGCCAACTCCATCTTAGGCAGCAGTCGTAAAAATCGGAACGACTGGTTTGATGATGAATGCAAGCTAGCGACTGAACGTAAGAATGTTGCGTACCGAGCAATGCAACAATCTCATAGAACGCGGGCACGCGAAGAGGAATATAAAGAGCTCAGAAGAACAGAAAAACGGCTTCACAGACAAAAGAAATCAGCCTGGGAGAAGAACCTAATCTGTGAAATAGAAAACAGCCGAGAGCGAGGTCCGCACCAGGCGCGGAAGTTCTACCAATCCGTCCGAAACATGACGCAGTACACACCACGCTGCACATACTGCAAGGACGGAGAGGGAAATCTGATCACCGATCCTGAAAGCATACTGGAGCGATGGGAAGTGTACTTCAATGAATTGCTAAATGGTCAGCTCACTGCAGAAGTGGAGGCTCCACTACTTCAAGAAGAATACCCTATGTTGCCGCCACCAAGCATAGAAGAGGTTGAGAAGGCTATAGGCCGGCTTAAACAGAACAAATCCCCGGGAGCCGATGGCATACCAGCCGAATTATTTCATCACGGCGGACCAGCCTTACGTCAAGCAATTCATGATATTATAGTGCAAGTATGGGAGCAGGAAGAAATGCCAGAAGACTGGCGAAAAGGCATAATATGCCCCATCAGCGTTACCGTAGGATATTTTGGAAAAGTGGCAAAAAAAGTGGCACTCGAGAAAAAAAGGTGGCACTTAAAATTAAAAACAAAACAACACCATATATGTATGAAAATTGACTTAAGGGAAAAAATTTCACACTAATCTCAACGAATTTATAGGAGTTGAAGAAAACACATAATAACAATCATTTTAAGGTTGCAACGTAAGCCAAAAACTAAAAATTTAACAGTTCATTTTGTATTTATTTAACATAAATAAATAAATAAAAGTATGAATAAATAATAAAGAAAAAAATTATTTAAAAGAATTCGTATCACATTTTACTTTCCTGTGATGGTTTCCCTATATTTTTTTATGAGGAGCTCATCTGGACTCCACTCAGCTAAATCACAGTTGCTTACTAAATTTAAAGAAGCCAATATATTTTCGCAAGTTTCAGTGTTTAGTCGGTTGGTGAGTTTATTTTTCATCAAAGTTAGCTTGGAAAAAACCCTCTCAGCACAGGCACTGCTATGAGGCAAGGTTAAAATGTTTGCAACAAATTCATATAAGTCGGAAAATAGGTATTCATTCAAACTATTTTTAATGTTACCCACTTTAAACCAAAACAATTCGATATTGTCAATTTCAAAAATTGGTTTAAAATCTGCGTGGACGGATTTTATTTCTAAAAATTTATAGATATTGTAATGTATTTGCATACCAAAAAAAGAACACGTGTAGTTTCAATTACTGATTACAATGGAATAATTTTATTACTTCAATTGGAGATAGAATAAGAAGAGGAAGTAAAAGAAATTAGAAAGAAAAGTAAAAGTAAAAGAAGAACGTTTTGGTTATGCCAGACCTTCGTTATTTTGGCAATACCCAACACGTCCCCTCTTCGAAAGTTTTTACAATTATGTGAAACTCAAAATATGTTACATATAAAAATTCAAAAATTCAAAACATTTTATACTTATACATTTTTTTTTTTTTTACATTTTTGTTTTACAATTATTTTACAATTATTCATAATAATTTATTTTAGTAAGCCGTGGCCTCAACTCTCTGTCAGGGCCATTATGAGGTGCCTGATTGGACGAATCAGGAAAATCAATGGAACTATCTTCCGCACAATTTGATTGATTATTATCATTAGGTGATGAATTATCAGTTGAATTCGCTTGCACATTGATTCCAGTTTGTTGATTTTGAGTATTATTTTGGTTGTTGTTTTTGTTTCTAATTTGATCTAAATGGCGCTTAATCTCTTTGTTATTATGAGTAATTATGCAAGAATATGTCCGAGGACCAAGTTGTTTGTTTACTGTTGCTTGAGTCCAGCTTGGTTTATTAATGTTTCTGTAGTCTCTAATCATAACTTTCTGTCCTTTGGAAAACACCATATTACGTTTGCCTTTATAATTAGAAATAATTTTATCTTGGCTATCAATAATCTTTTCTCTGGTTATTGGAGGCCTTAAAGAACTAAAGCGTGTTTTTAGGACACGTCCAAAGAAAAGCTTTGCTGGTGATTCACCAGTCGAGCAATGTTTAGCGTTGCGATAATCAACGAGGAACCTATTTAAAATAGTGTCCATACAACTATTTTTATTATCTTTAAGATTTGCAAGGATTGATTTTTTTAAGGTCTTGACGAAATTCTCGGCTTGACCATTGGTTGCTGGATGGCCAGGTGCAGTAAAAATATGTTTAACACCATTGTTTGTTGTAAATTTACGAAATTCATTCGACACAAATTGTCGACCGTTGTCAGTTACGAGGACGTCCACTAATCCATAACGACAAAACAATTCTCTCAGTTTGCTAATAGTGAATGAAGAAGTAATTTCTTTTGTTTTGAATACTTCAACCCATTTAGAGTATGAATCAATTACAATAAGAAAATAATGATTCTCAATTGGGCCAGCAAAATCTGCATGAATCCGACTCCATACTGAGTAGGAAGGGTTCCATGGTATTAAGTAACTTTTTTCGGGACTCGGTTGTAATTCTTGGCAAGAAATACAATTTTTAACTAGGTTTTCAATTTCTGCATCGATTGCTGGCCACCAAACGTAAGAACGTGCCAACATTTTGGTCTTAACTATGCCTAAATGTGAGGCGTGAAGCTCATCAAGTACATGTCTTCGTAGCTTTGTAGGCACAACTGTTCGATAACCCCATAATATGCAATCATATTCTACTGAAAACTCATCAGATTTACTGCGAAATGGAATAAATTCATTACCTTTTAGATTACTAACCGAACCATTCTGAATAGCTTCACTAAGTTTGGACAACACTGCGTCCCGTCTAGTTTCCCGTGCTATATCTTTAAAATTCAAGTTCAAATTGTTTTCAGACTCAACATAATTCAAATAGTTGTTCTCTTCACAGTCGTTCGTGAATAAAGTTTGTGGCATTCGTGAAAGTCCATCTGCATCATTTAATTTACCTTTTATATATTCAACATTATAATCAAAGCCTGACAATATAAGCGCCCATCTCTGCATGCGTGCAGAAGCCATGAGGGGTAAACCTTTATGTTCACCAAATATACCTAAAAGAGGTTTATGATCAGTTCGCAGAGTGAACTTATTTCCCAAAAGGTATTGTTTCAATTTTGAAACACTAAAAATAATAGCAAGAGCTTCTTTTTCAAGAGTACTATAATTATTCTCACTTTTTGTCAATGCTCTTGAAACAAAAGCAATCGGCCTTGATTCATCATCGATTATATGAGAAAGAACCCCAGCTACAGCATTGCTACTGGCATCTGTGGTTAGAATAATGGGTAAGTCGGGATTAAAATGTATTAGGACTTGATCTGATGTGATTTCAGATTTTATCAATTCATAGGATTTTTGACATCTATCTGACCACATAAATTTATTATCTTTTCGTAGAAGTTCATACAAGGGATAAATTTTACTAGAGAAATTGCTAATAAATTTCGAATAGTAATTTATCATGCCGATAAATGCCCTGAGCTCAGAAAGATCTTTCGGGATAGGTGCTGATAAGACACTTGAAATCCGGTCATTATTTTTACTCAGTCCTTGTTTATCGATAGTAAATCCTAAGTAACAGATTTTGGACTTAAAAAATTCACACTTCTTAGGATTTAACCTAAGTCCGGCTGATTTCAACTTATTCAAAACTAATTTCAATGTTGTAATGTGTTGTTGAATATTTTTTCCCGTGATCATAATATCATCTTGATATACAACAACAAATGGAATTCCTCGTAATAACGTTTCCATTGTTTTTTGGAAAATTGCTGCTGCTGTCTTGACGCCAAATGGTAATCGCTTTACCTTTAATAAACCCATGTGTGTACTCCATGTACAAAGAAGCTGTGATTTTTCATCTAAAAGTAGCTGATTGTACGCATTGGACAAATCAAGTTTGGTGAAAAGTTCACCTCCGTTGAAGGAAGCAAAAATTTCCTCTATACGAGGCAAAGGATATTTATAATCTATCAACCATTTGTTGATAGTGACTTTATAATCACCACAAATTCGCAGGTCGCCATTTGGTTTCAAGATTGGAACCAAAGGCGTTGCCCACTCAGAATTATCAACATACTCTAGCACACCTTTCTGAATAAAATCTCGCAATTGTTTTTCAACGCGGTCTTTCCATGCAAGTGGCAACGGTCGAGGCTTAAAAAAAACTGGTTTCGAATTATCGCACACATCTAATGATATTTTGCTTATATTACAAGCACCCAGTTCATCCTTGAAAACTTCCGAAAACTCACTTTTTATTTGCTCGACAATGATCGAGTGATTATCATTTGATTCTACTGCATTTACTTGCATTAATTCAAAATTAAATGCTCTTAAAAATGAACGACCAAGCAAAGGAGGACTATTACTTTTAGAGACTACAACAACCATATTCTTCATAGTACCTTTATACGTTATTGTTGCATCATACTCACCTAAGATCAAAATTCTTTCCCCGCTGTAATTAACATACGGAACTTGGCACGGTCTAAGCGATTTCTTGTGTCGGATTTGTTCATAAAACGAAACTGGCACCAACGTGCAAGGAGCACCGGTATCACAAGCAACTTCCATGTGAACACCATCAAGAACCACTGACAGAGAGTAGATGCCACTACTTGTTTTTGAGGAAATACTATAAATAGAGGAATTAAATACATCATTAAATTCGCAAGGAGAATTATTATCGAAATTAGATACATAATTTACAGTTTTATTTTTCTTAACCTGACAAACTGATGATAAATGACCAATTTTTCCACATGTATGGCATTTACTTTCTTTGAATTTACAAAATTGAGAGCTGTGATTTCGCCAGCCACAATGGGAGCAAACTTTTTGTTGTTTGTTTTGCTTATTTCCACAAGAACTGCTATTGCCACTGTAACCAGCTCCGTCACTGCTAACCTTAGCTGCTGCTGCTTTGCCATTACTCTTTGTCCACTTTCGATGTTTTATATAATGCACTGCTTCTTCGTTGACTACCTTTTCACAAATTTTTGTTTCCATAATCATTGCTTTTTTTAAAGCATCTGCAAGGGTCAACTTTTCGTCTTCTTCACATAACCTCTCGAATATTTTGCTTGGCAAACTCATGACAAATTGGTCCAATACGAAAGCATCTAGATTAGCACCAAATTTACAGTTCAATGCCAATGTTTTTACTCTTGCATACCAATCCGCAATTGTTTCACTATCGGTTTTAGCTGAGGAATGGAACTTTTTTCTTTCTCGGAAAACGATCGTAGGTGGAGTGTAATGAGTAACGAGTATATTGCACAACTCTTTGTACGATTTCGACACAGGTGAATCCGGGCTGCATAGACTGTGTAATACACTGTACGGAGTTGCACCAATAGCTTTTAATAAGACTGCTTTTTTTGTGTTGTCCTCAGTGCAGTTTATTTCGCAAAAATGGATGTCCAATTTTTCTTTCCATATTGAAAAGGTTTCATTATTTGGCGAAAATTCTGGAACTCCAGAGGTTTGGAACAACGTGATCGGACTACCTGAAGCAGCCGCTGCCGCCGCGTTTGCTAATGCCATGTTCGATTAAATTAGGTATTACAATCTCACGTGTATTATTTGTGAAGGTAAACGAAATTCGTTTACTTTTAATTTTTTATTAAAAAATTTACTTCGTAATACGAAACAAAAAAATATTAAAAATAAGAACTTTTAATAAAGAATACTCGTCGCCAATTATTTGTAATGTATTTGCATACCAAAAAAAGAACACGTGTAGTTTCAATTACTGATTACAATGGAATAATTTTATTACTTCAATTGGAGATAGAATAAGAAGAGGAAGTAAAAGAAATTAGAAAGAAAAGTAAAAGTAAAAGAAGAACGTTTTGGTTATGCCAGACCTTCGTTATTTTGGCAATACCCAACAGATATTGTTCGATTACTTTTACGGGATTTTTGGTAAAATTACTAAACACAGACACTAGTTTAAAATAAATGAACTCTTGTTTTGACTTGATTACTTTGGGGTCTAAATGCCTCAAAATAGAAAGTTTTTAATTTTTGATGTCAAATCGATTAAATATTTAATCACAGAGTATTTGATAATAACTAAGAATATTTTTTTTAACTTCAACAAGTTCATTTTCGGTTAATCTTTCACTTATAACACAATTTTCGGCTTCAAAACCGATGTACATATATATCTGATATTTGTTTTATAAAATTTCCATTTTTGTAATCAATTTCAAAAACATTTTTGTCAAATAAAAATTCTTTAAGAATAAAGTTTTGAAAAATAATAGTTAAAGTATTTTCAATTGAGGAACACAAATAAACAATTTGTGACGACTCTGTTTGAAATAGTTTATTTAATTTATTTATTATACCCAGTATATATTTAAGAAATTTTAAATAAATCAAATTTATAGCATTTAAGTTTTCTAAAATATAATCTATTTTGGAAATTATATTCTGTGCTCGTTCTTCTAACTTTGCTACTAAAAAAAAGTGTTGCAAAACTGTCCATTGCTCTACAATTCGACAGTTGACAGCTTCAAATGATAGCCACCTCGTTTTACTCAGCTTCAATAATTTGTGCTCTGGAACATCAAAAATTTTTTGTAGTTCTTTGAATTGAATATTCCTTTTCGCACTTAACTTAAAAAAATTAAAAACACTTCGACAAAATTCTATATTTCGCGGCAAAACCTCGGCCGCTGATTCGTTGACTAAAGCCATTGTATATATAAACTATAGTACTCTCATGAAGAGGAACAAACGACGCGGCACCATACGAGCGTATTCCATAACTTTTTACGTAGAGTTGTGGAGAGTGAGGACAGACGATAATCAGGAAGGGGTGATAATATTTTCGGTAAAAGCAAACCGAAGGTGCAGAACAAAGCGACAACAAGAAAGCTATTTTTTGTTTTGTTTTTATTCATTTTCTATACAAATAAGTATGATGTGGCATTTTTTGCTTCACGCATAGAGAAAAACGGTATATTGTTGGAATGAAGGTTTTATTTTGTTCGTTCGCTGTGTTGTATCTATGTATGTTGGAGCAAATAAATATTATGTATGTAGGTACGAGTAGAGGATTTTAATTCAAATATGTACACGATTACCACTCAGAACAATTTTTTTGTATAGGTAGTTAGATACCTAATTATTTTTGTAAGCAGATTTTTAAAATGCAGAATTTCGTGAATTAGAGTATTAGAGTCCTGAAATAGGTACAGAAAAATTATATTGAAAGCTAAAATTTTGAAGAGTAGAATTTTGGAATGCAGATTTTTGGGAAATTAAATTTTGAAATGCATAAAACTTAATAAGTAAAATTTTGAACAACAGAAGTTTGAAAAAGGAATTTTGAAATGCAGAAAGCTTAGCACCTAAGTAAAATTTTAAAAAGCAAAACTTTGAAATTCAGAAATTTAGAAAATAAAATTTTGAAATGCAGAATTTTAGGAAATAAAATTTTGAAATGCAAAATTTTGGGAAATATAATTTTGAAAAATGTACTTTGAGCAGTAGAATTCTGAAATACAGAAAACTTAATAAGTAAAATTTGAATAGCAGAATTTTGAAAAAGAAATTTTGAGAAGTAAAATTTTGAAATGCCATATTTTGGGAAATTTTAATATGCACAAAACTTAGTAAGTAAAATTTGGAAATGCAGAATTTTGAGAAGTAGAATTTTGAAATGCACAATTTTGAGAAGTAGAGTTTCAAAATGCAGAATTTTGAAAACTTTAATTTTGACAAGTAGTATATTGAAAACTAAAATTTTATTAATTAGAATCTTGAAATTCAAAATTTTGAGAAGTAGAATTTTGAAATGTAAAATAACAAAAAAAAATCATGTGATACATCACTCCCTACATCACGAGTATGCAATTTTTAAATCGCTAAGATGCCTAGTTTAGCCAGAAATCACGTTTGAAAAAGTCAACTTTGGGGGGTCTACGGAGCTCCGTTTAGTCGCAAATCGCATTTAAAGATAAACATTTGTTTTTCGTTACATGCGATACGTGGATTGAAAGGTGGCACTCCCTAGATCATGAATATGCAATTTTTAACTCGCTGAGATGCCTAGTTTAGCCAGAAATTATATTTAAAAGTACATTGGGTGGCCCGCTCTGCAGGACTTAAGAATTTTAAGTCCCTTTTTCGGGGACACACCCTTTCACGCGACTCCATCGCTCCGATTAGGGTATGTTAAGTCACCTGGCAGGCGCCAATGTAAACAATGTATGAAAAATCAAAATTTCTTCAATTTTTAAAATAAATATTTCAAAACTCAATATTTCGAAAACCCCACGCTAGATTTATTTTAAACTTGATAAATAAAAGTTTATCAATATAATCTACAAGATGTGAGAAAAAATTTTTTTTTTCCTAAAAATAAAGGTACCCACCATACAAATGTAAAAAAAAAATTAAAAATGGTTTTAAAAATCGTATTTTTCTCGAAAACGGCGCCTGGAATTTTGATAAATTAAGATAATACAGCTTGTACCTACCATAGAACCCTTTTTCCAAATTTTGACATTTGACAATTTTCTCATTATGGAATTTTTTTATATAGATGCTTCCAAAAAGTTTAAAAACATTGCGTCTCAAAGCTTTGAAAAAAATATTTTTTTTAATTTTTGGAAAGAAGTAATTTTTTTCTTGGAAAATTCGATATCTCAAAAACGGCTCAATATTTTATTTCGAAACCTAATTTCCATTCGTACAATAATAAAAACTTAAGGTTGGCGTACCAAATTTTGTTTATTTTATTTTCACTTACAAAATTATGTAATTGCAAGTTTTGTATGTGCAAAAAATTTAACTCGAGATTTTGATCAAAGTTGACTTTACGATGATAGACAAAACGGAAAAATATTTTTTTATCTAAAAATTTTTTTTTTGAAAAATCAATGTCTTAAAAAAGTTTGAGCGATTAATTTTTGAAAATATTTCTTAGAATCTTTATTTTTAAATACTTCAAATTAATATCCCAAATTTTTTTCTAGAACTTTCTTATATTTAAAATTAGTTTAATAATAAAAGGTTTATTAAACTTTGTTTGCATAAATTCGTACCTTTTATATTTATATTAACAAAATACAAAAAAACCAAAATTTTTATTTTAATGAATTAATAATTTCCAAATTTGTTTGTTCAAAATTCGCAGTGCAAATATCTTATTTTTTTACAAAATACCTATATGGATAAAAACTATTTTTTATAAAAAAATGTTTATTTTTATTTTCAAAGTTTTTCATGTGGGGTGCATCAATAATTTTTTTAAAATTGACACCAAATTTCTTTTTTTTTTTTAATTTTTCTAAAATTGCTTATGAGCAATATGTAAATGCATACAAAATATTTTTTCCAAAAAAGGTATCTGATTTTTTTAAAATACCTATTACATATGTCAATAATAATTTTATTCTATTTATTTTAATTTTTTTTTAATTAATTTAAGTTTTCTGAAATTATTTTTTTCTCGAAAAAGTTATTTAATTTTTTTCACAATTGCTTTATGTAAATATTTATACATTTTTGAAATTGTTTATACACACATAAAAAGTATTAAAAATTTTCTTTATTTTTTGCAAACAAAGTTTATATGAATAAATTTTAAAAACTGGTCTATACCTATATCAAATTTCTTTTTTTATTTTTAATTATATAAATACCTATGAACGCATAAAAATATTTTTTTTTGTAATCAAAATTATTTTCTACCATACCATATTTTATATAGGTATGTACATTTATGTAAAAGCTATTTTCTCTAATAAAAATATAGGTATACGTACCTATTAGATTTGCTTAAAGAAATAGTTATGTACATAACTATATTAATTGCAAAAAAAAAACAATTTCCACTACCTTACCACCCACTGCATCTAATGTAGGCAGTTAAAATAGTTAATTGCAATTATTATTTTTGTTCTTCAAAATTACACCAATTATTATACTTTTGAATAACAAAAATAATAATAATTGCAATCAACATAGGTAAGTTACCTAATATATTAAGATAAAGTTCCTATGTAGATATTATACTAAAATTCAAAAAAAGCCTAATCCTATCAAGAATCAATTTTCAAAATTATTCCTACTTAAATCTATTCAAATAGGTATGTGTGTCCATATAAATAAAAAGCAACGTTGTATTTTGGTTAGATATGCCGAAATTGAACAACGTTGCTTTGTTGCGTATGAAATAGCAAAAACAAAACAAATATTCTTGACAAAAAAATATAACAACAAAACACACAGAAGATCCCTCAAAAGGAAAATGATACAAAACAAATTTTATTTTCTCTTTCTCGTCTTTCTCATTGCCAGAGCTAATAAAATTTTCTCGCTCTTCCTCAATTACTACCCCACCCTAAATCAAAAGTCTCCACGACAATATTTTCCTACGACAGCGCCCTCGGTAGAGTGTATTCCATAACACTTTTTTCTGTTCCATGAGAGTACTATAGTTTATATATACAATGACTAAAGCTAAGGAGTGACTTACACAGCCTATGTGCCAAATATTTGGGATTCGCTTTTTTAAATGAGCAATTACTCCACTCTGTCTTCCAATCATAGTAGAAGCATTATCCGATGAAAAACCGATAAAATTAGATAAAGGAATACTTAAGTCTTCTAGGGTTTGAATTATTTTGTCAAAAATTGCTGACCGATGGCGAAGCTCAAGGCTTCCCAGAAATGTCCAATTTTATTAAAAATCTGCAATATTCAATGTTTTTAACATTTGAAAGATGTTTTTATGCAATTATAAACATTATATATACCTGTGCATTACTTTTTCTTTGATACTTTAATATTCCACACGAAGTTCACTGTTCGTTCACTTATCGCATCCACTTTAATTAAAACATATGCAAAAAATGGCATAAATGTCTAATGATCGTCTTAGCTTTCCAATATTCAAATCCAATTCCAATTTCAAAGTAAGATTATTGTATTCCATTTTCCATTGATGCTGCATGTATGGAAAAATGGCATGGTGAATTGCTAACTTTCGTTTTACTTGTGGGGAATAAAAAGTGGCACAGACTGAAAGGTGGTGGCTCGGTGGCACAGCCTGAAAAAAAGTGGCAATTTGACACTAAAGTGGCACAGCGGTAACGCTGTGCCCCATACATAAGAAGGGAGATGTCACAACGTGCAGCAATTATAGAGGTATCACGTTGTTGAGTACCGCCTATAAGATACTCTCCTCTATCCTACAAGACCGGATAACCCCATACGCTAAATATCAGCATAGCCAGGGTAGAACTTTACAAAGCCATGAGAGAATTCGGCATCCCAAATAAATTGACACGACTATGTAGGTTGACCATGACCAACGTAACAAGCCAAGTAAAAATAGCCGGATTGCTATCCAGACCAATCAAAATCTTTAATGGACTCCGACAAGGGGACGTTTTGGCCTGCCTCCTCTTCAACCTGGCGTTGGAGAAAGCAATCCGTGACTCTGGCACGGCAACAAGAGGGACCATCGTCAACAGGTCCAGCCAGTTACTAGCTTACGCAGACGACATTGACATCATCGAGATCGAGCAGGCGGCACAAAATCTGGGGCTGCACATAAGTGAAGGTAAAACAAAGTACATGGTGGCGTCGAATGCGAGAGGAACAACTGGTCAAACAATCAAGGTTGCGGAGCACGAATTTGAAGTGGTGCAATCCTTTAAATACCTTGGGTCAATAGTAGCAGCCGATAACAATATAGAAGAAGAAATACGCGGGCGGCTTCTCAAATCCAACAGAGCCTACTATAGTCTGTCAAAGCTTTTCAAATCCAGAAATCTCACCATAACTTCAAAACTGCTGCTGTACAGGACCATGGTCCTGCCAGTACTCACATATGGATCCGAGACTTGGGTGCTTAGCAAAAGGCACTCCGACCTCTTAGCTGCGTTCGAGAGAAAAGTCTTAAGGAGAATTGTTGGCCCCATATGTGAGGAAGGACGATTCCGGAGACGGTACAATCATGAATTGTACGCAATCTACCTAGAAGCAGATATCGTGACAAAAATTAAGCTCGGTAGACTCCGGTGGGCAGGGCACCTAGCTCGCATGAGCGAAGAGGAACCTGCTCGGAAAGTTCTTCTATGGCAGACGACAGCGTGGTAGACCATGCTTGCGCTGGAGAGATGGCGTAGACCAGGACGCCCGAAGCCTTGGGGTGCGCAACTGGATGGCGTCGGCTAGAGACCGGGATAGATGGAGAGACTTGTTGAAAGAGGCCAGGACCGGAACCCGGTTGTCGAGCCGATGATGATGATGATCTGTCTATTATGTGTTCCGGTGTTTCGTCATAACTCATAAGTAGGGTTGGGATTTCCATGCAAATGCAGATTTTTTTAGGAACACCTTGGAAGCAAGGCAACTAATTATTTGTATACGAATCAAGAAATTTTCTTTAAAATGGCATTTAACCGTTAGTGCATATTTTTGCATATTTTACTATAAATGCATATTTTGCTTTTTTTGAGCATGTTTTACTATGAATGCATATGTTTTTATAATAAATTTATATTTTTAGAATACCTACCTATATTGTTCAAAAACTAAAGTAGACAGTAAAAAAATATAAATTTTATGTCAGTGAAAACAAACCTTAAGACTATTATCTATTTCTTTTATTCATTTCACAATCTTAAATCATATTCAAACACCACAATATAAAGCATTATATAAACAAAGGTGCATATATGAACTTGACTAGACTGTGCCGGCAAAGCATTGAAATGAAAAAAAAAAAATTAGGTCTGTGTGTTTGAAACTGTATAAATGAGATCGAAATTTATACTACGTTTATATGAAGTATTGACCCTTTGTAAACGGGTATTGAGTTGAAATGAGTTTCGTTCGACTCGATCTCACTCGTTCAGCGGTGTCGAGTCGAAATATGAGACGAAAAACCTGGGTCGAGGAGTTGGCTTAACAAAATGTTTCAGAATCGCTCAACACCATTTCAACTCAACTCCAAATCGAGCTCTCAACTCAAATGACGAAAAACCTGGGTCGAAAATCCGACCCTAATCCAACTCGATCTTTCGATACTGCACATAAACGTAGTATTAAACGATCATCTATCAAAAATGAAAGTGTATGGGTATAATGTGGTAAAGCTTAAAGCGCGAAACAGATTGAACCAGCACCAGCAACGTCACCAGCAACGGCGAAAGCCATTGTTTTAGAACCAATGTATTTTAATCGTTCAACACAAAATAGACCAGCACCAGCAACGTCAACAGCGTCGTTTGGTCAAAATCCAAAATTTGCTTTTGCTGGTTTCAATAACACAAAATGCAACAACAATAAGACGTATAAATGTCAAAATATTACAACACGATGCTGGTTTAATGTGTTTGAAAAGTATTTGCTGGCCAGCGTGCTGTTTGCTGTTGACGGCAGCGCTGGTGCTGTTGCTGGTTTAATCTGTTTCGCGCATAAGGCTTAACACGTTTCATGTACAACAGCCAACACATACACCACTACATATAAACTGAAAATGTTGACTGATGCACTCATGCTTAGTTTTTGAGTTTAGCACACCATATACGAATATAGGTAGGTACTTCGTTGTGCCGTTGTTTCTTGAAGCCATGAATTGACGTTTCTCGCAGCGGTGCCACTTTGCTGCAATTGCTGTAGATCAACTGCACTTTTCCCAAAATATAAATCTACTCCACCTATTTCCTATGTGACACCATCACAAAGCTAGAAGGCAGGACCACCTTAAGAAATCAAATTGATTTAATTGAAGATGTTGTTGCAAAGATAAATGCGGTTGAAGGACTTATGGGGGAAGTCATTAAAAAAAAAACTTCAGTGCGTTCTGCCAAAAAATTAAGGATTTTCAATAATGAAATATGTAAGCAAGACGTTCACATTGGAATGCAGTGACGACAATTACCCCAAGAACTTTACCGTCGATGAGATTGGTTCTTTAAAAAACGCTCAACTTACTTCAGTTGACGTCGAGCGATCTTTTTCGTTATATAAATCATTCTTGAGACCCAACCAACAACGTTTCGACTACGAAAACTTTAAGAAAAATTTTATGATTTACGCAAATAAAACTTTTCAAATTCATTGAGGAATTTTATTTTAATTAAACAAATGAAGATGTTTATTTTTTATTTAACATTGTTTTTTTTTTTTTTTTATTAAATGGTAATTTTGTTTTAAGATATTATTTTATTTTAGTAAAAATAAAAAATTTAACTTATTTTTAAAGATGATGAAAATGTGTTTTTGTATTGAATAGAAATTAAGTTGAATTGGTTTTAAGTGCATATTTTCGCCAGAAAATCTTTCGTCCAAAATCGTTGTCCAATTGAAGCTACTTTAAAGCCCAAACGTTTGAAAGACTAATAGACATATATATAAGTAGCACACTGAGCCCAAAGGAGCTTTTAACAATGTTCAAAACGAGGCCGTTGAAGGAGCGCTCGTAAGTCTTAAGGTGCATAATAACATCATCAGCTGGATAATGTGCATGTTAAAAAACAGACAGATCAACTCGGAGCTAGGAGGACAACACATTAAAGTGTCTACTTCTAGAGGGACTCCACAAGATGGGGTGCTTTCTCCGTTTCTCTGGACACACGTGATGAACGCAGTTCTAATGAGACTTAAATATAGTGGAGTCCAAGTAATTGCATAAGCTGATGACCTAGCATTACTAGCGACAGGTAAGTTTCCCTCCACAACTAGCTAACAGATAGAGAATGCTTTATCTATAGTGAATGCATGGACTAAAAACTGCGGTCTAGCGGTTAACCCACAAAAAACCGAACTGGTTCTTTTTACGAACAAAAGGTAGCTACCGACTTTTAATTCCCTTAATTGAAGGGACCCAACTCAAAATCTCCGATCACACCAAATATCTTGGCGTGATCCTGGATAAGAAATTGAACTGGAGTCTCAAAATTAAGGATAGAACAAATAAAGCCATGTTCGATTTCTATTCCTGGAAGAGAATATTTGGTAAAACTAGGGGACCAAGCCCAAAAATTATCAAGTGGATTTATGCGGCCATTGTCAGACCTGTACTGACCTTAGGTAACGTAGTCTGGTGGAATGTACTGGACAAACCTACCAACCTTAAAATCATGACCAAGGTACAAAGAATTTCATGTATTGGAATCACTAGGCCAATGAGGTCCAGCTGGTCTGGAAGCTATACTCAATCTTAAACCCCTAGATATACACACAAGAATCGGCAGCCAATAGCGCACTTCGACTTAGCCAAACGAGTAACTGGCGACATAGTGCGATAGGTCATGCCCAGATTCTACAGAAATACACGGGAAACAGGGTATGTACTGACTACATAACACCCCGCTTTGACTTTTACAAGCCGTTCGAGACCGCCTTTCCTAGCAGAGAGGACTGGCAAATCAACGAGCCATCTACCTGTGAATCGATGATATCTATATATACCGACGGTTCCAAGATGGAAACTGGTGTTAGTGCAGGACTTGGACTATCCAGCTCATTCAGACTTCCTGATTACAGCAGTGTCTTTCAAGCTGAAGCAGTGACGAAAGCTGATAGACAAGTTTCAATGATGGCAATACCGCACCTTTTTCATTGATAGCCAAGCGGCAATAAAAGCGATTTCTGCCATTGAAATCAAATCGAAGCTTGTAACTTGCTGTCACGAAGAGCTTAGGGTTCCTGGTACACAGCACAACATTAGACTCTGCTGGGTTCCTGATCGCAGTGGTGTCCCAGGAAATGAAAGCGCTGACGAGCTGGCAAGAATAGGATCAACACTTGATCCTAATCAAGCAGACACAACAGTTCAAGTCCCACCCTGTACTCTTAAGCAGATAATCAAGAGTAAAATTCTAGCCTTAAGAAACAAGAGATGGAACTCTCTCGATTCCTGTCTTACATCCAGAAAATTATGGCATAGTTTCAGTAAAAAAAAGACCGATGTTATCATCTCTTCTCGATCTCGTGAGCAACATCACAGGTCACAACCAACTCGGTTACCACAAGAAAAAGATAAAATTCAGTATGGACGACTTATGCAGAGGATGCGGTGACGAGGATATACATGAGGACACTCCTCACTACCTGTTTCATTGCCCTGCGCTATATCATCTAAGAAACAGACATCTAGGGAGATACCATACCATACCATAAATGGCTTGAGAATTCCTGATCTCTGAAAACCGCCTTCAACTACAGTACGATAGTGTAGTACGAACGAAAACTACAACGCACCTCGCCTATACACCTGCGGTTGCCACTCCTACTTTGAACACGAGCATCAGTGGGTTGATGGGGCCAACTCTACCTAAGATTGGTAAAATCCTCTTTGGTATGGAAACAGCCTCTTCGACTTAACTAACGACCAAACAAACGAACATATACACCAAGCACTGACTTTTCAAACTCATCTACCAAACGTTGCAAGGAGCCACGTGCTCCTACAGGCCTGGTGGGGGGAATGATTGCTCAAGTGGAGGTAAAGGAAAGGAATATCCCTCTCCCTAGCCAGGTTATTAAGTGACTATAGAAATGTCAATACTTTATAAATACCATCTGACATTTCAAGCTAAAGCTTGCTGTAACCCATCTACACCCTTAACCAGCTTGATGGACATAGGATTATCATAGGTTTCATTATAAGAGGTCACAAACCCTAGGGTATCACAACGGATCTACATTGATTTGAATGTGACCGTAACAAGATCAACTGTCAGCCTACTAACGTAACCTAACCTAAAGTCCAAACTGCGAAGCGATAACGAAGCGGGTGGTCGTGAACCTTTTAAGAGAATAATTCGAGATCTTCGTACAGAGTTGATGTTCGTGAATTGAGTCTCACAATCTCGGCTACAGCAGCCACATTCTCGTCTGTGCCCACTGTACGACGACGGGATGAGTATTGTTCACTAGCATACCAGTTTCAAGAACTTTTTGAACAAACTTGCGTACAGCAGGCTTGTTGGGCCATTAAAATACTTTCAAGGAATCGAAAGCAGAGATTCCTAAAAAATGAGCGATCCGATAGATACCACCAAAACATTTTGAATTTTCTTCACGTTTAAATTAAGAGTGGAATTCATTTCAGGACCGATTTCTTTCATAAGGGATTAACTCTCTCAATACGATAAACCAGTCGTTGCGTCCTCATCATTTTTCTAAATTGAATTAGTTGTCTGTTTTCTATAAAAATTGTTAAATAAAAACTTAAACATTCATAATGATAACCTTTTAACTTCCATTTTTGTACTTTCCATTGTTTATTTTTGTGTTTTTTTTTCGTTTAATTAAAAATTCGAATGTTCATAAAATGATTGTGCGAGTGGGTTGCGATTTTAGTTTATACCGACATTCGTTTAACTTTCTTTCGTCGAATTCGCTAATACCAAAAGTTTGGAAAAGAATTGAACCTGTCATCTTAGCTCATTTTCCAAATTCTGTAATAGGGGTGAGTACCTTTATATCTTACCTATAGACAGCTCATCACTTTTGGCAATGGTTTTTTTCTTTTTCTGATTGACTACAAGTTCCTTCTGGTGTTTCCAAAAATCATAACCTTCCGAATTCGCTACTCGCCATTCTCATAACTTCTTTAACGAACTCCCTAAGTTTTCATACCAATTTATATCTTTAAACCCTGGATCCAATAGAGTTGCCTACGATGTATGAGCTATACTCTATAGCAGCCATCGGCAACCTTTTTAAGTAGTCGGGCAGAGTTTTGAAGTTCAAAAGTTCAGCGGGCACGACCCAATGAAAAATCAATTTTTTAATATGGCAAAAATATTTATTTAAATTAAATTTATTTAATTTATTATATAAATTCAATGTGAAGTTTGACATTGCAAGTTGTCAGCTAATTCATTATAATTTGGCAGTTCTAAGGCATTGGTCCAAATGAGCATCTGTAAGGGTGGTTCGGTACTTCGACTTTATGAACTTCATATTTGAAAACACACATTCGCAAAAATATGTGGATGCGCAAAGAGAGCTCAATTTTAAAGCACAATTTCTTAACAATGTGTAGTTACATTTGCTAACCAAACTCCAAAATTTTTCTTCGTGATGATATGACTTTAGTTCGATGTCATTTGTCATATTTATAATCTCCAGTTCTACGTCCTCTTTATTTGAAATATCGAAATAGTTTGCAATTTTAATAGCAATCGTCATTTAGTTGGGTAAAAGGGTTAATGAATAATATAACAATTTTTCCTAAATTATTGAAATCTTCAAATCGGTTATTAAATTCTTCCAATAAAGAATCGAAATGTTTTGCAAATTGATGAGTTGGGGTTTTTCCATCCCACTAATTTTGAATTATTATTTTTAAATTTGGAAAATGGGAATAATTGTCCTTCTCCATATGTGTTTTCCAGAGTTTTAATTTCACCTTAAATGAATTAACAGCACTTATCATTGAAGCAATATGGTGATTTCTTCCTTGTAATGTCGAATTTAGTTCTTTTAGTTTTAACGTTAAATCAGTTATAAAACCAAGTCTGAGTATCCATGTTGTGTCTCCTAAATCATCACAGTTCTCATTCTTAGATGCTAAGAATTCTCTTACCTCGGGTAACAAATTTAAAAACCGCCCATGTACCCTTCCTTTACTTAGCCACCTTACTTCTGTGTGTGTGATGAAATCCTGAAATTCCCTATCATGTTCCTTTAAAAGCAATTTAAATATTTGGTGTTGCATTGCCCCCATTTTTATTGAATTTACTATTTTTGATACTCTTAATATCAAATCTTGGAAAGGAATAACTTTTGAGCATAACATTCCTGATGAATTATGCAGTGGTGGACAGTATTTTGGTCTTGCATGTATTGTTTAAAAGACGTGAATAGATCGCTGCCTCTTCTTTAATGGAAAAGTCATCGAATACAATCTTAATAACAACGCATAACTGAGAAGTGTCCAAGACATCAGTAGACTCATCTAATTGCAGTGAAAAGAACACACTTTCTTGAATATCAGTGGTCAATTGTGATTTAATGTCATTAGCTAAAATTTCTAATCTTCAAACCACTGTTCTCGATGAGAGTTGGGCGGGATTGATTATTGCTGTTATAATTTCGTTTTTGTTCTTGTAGTCCTCAAAAAGAGTTTCTGCTGATGATAGCATTGCTTCTTTAACTATCTCACCATCCACAAATGGTTTCATTTTCATGACTTTCATGCGTCCGACTTAGGTCCAAAACTTATGCGTATAGTTTTTTGTGTTCATAAATCACTTTTTTACCCATACTATAATATTTCTTATAGTTTTTTACACACACTTTGACATTAACTGCTTTTGTAAGCAACTTCTAATGACGATTTTTAGATTATCTTTGATTGTTGGTAAGGAAAATTCTTTGGGTTGTATATGCACAAACAGATGTCGCTAAAATCAACGATGTTGTTTCTCATCAACTCACTTAACAAAATATTAGATATCTTCAGTAAAAATATAATTTAAAATGTCATAATGCTGGCATTTCAAGACTATCACACGGGCACCTTGGTGCCCGCGGGCACTTTGTTGCCGACTCCTGCTCTATAGTATGATATCTGCAAACTTTTCTGAACACCGTTGACGACTCAAAAATTGAAGAAAAACTTTTAGTTTTTGCGAGCAATTGAACATTGGACCTATTTTTGAAACATTCGTGAAGTTAGGTAATCACAACTATTAAATTCTGTCCAATAAAAATATGCAGTACACGTCTTATGGCAGAGCTTTTTCAAAATCAGTAGCGTTCTTATTTTTGCACCATACTAAATTGAATGAACTCCTCCATAAAAAAGTGTTTGTGCGCCCATAAATTTTCGATTGCATCTGACGCAGGCCCGACGTCCTATTGACTGCACATCTGAGTGTGCGTGCACTGAATTGCTGTGGTCTATGGCTGTTGGTGCTATTCAATTTCAACCCCCATTCAATATTGATGTGCGTTCAGAGTTACCCTTGTTCATTTCGTAACTTGTTCAGTTTTTTTTCCTTGGGTTTCTGTTGAGGTGCTTTTGATTTTAGAGCTTTAAGAAAAGGATCCATTTAAAATCAACACTACGATAACCCTGTGAGAGCTTTAATGAAGGACAGATTTATGCAATTCACTGTAGCCAGAATGCGAGGCAAACGTCCTATCTTGCCCACACTGCATATTTTTAAGAAAACTGAAAAGTGAACTATACAAAATTATAACTTTTACAATAATTATTATCAATTAATCAGCATCACAAAAAAGCAGTGATGCCAAATTTGACGTTTGTGAACTTACACAAAGTGAATTTAAATCGTTGAGATATTTAGAGTTAAGATGGCGCTTAATTCAATTGTAGAAAATATGAAATGTGACATCGAATGTCATTGAATGTCATTGAGTTTATCATTTATTAACTTTTACATTAAAATAAAGAGTGAATACAAAAATGATCATAAGCATTATTGCTGAGCTGGTTATACTCGTAAGTTTAACCAACACAGGCCTTAAATCGGCTCAACGGCATATATTTGAGCTTTTTTGTTTCACTTATTAAGAAAATTGAACCCACTTTCCTTTTTTCGGATTTTTATTCATCTCAATAGCCCCGAACATATAAAATGAATTCAAGGAGGCAATAAAATCAAAGGACTACACAACGACATGACAACGAAAATTTAACGGATATGAACAAAAATATGATAGTGTTTGTCAGCGCTCCCTGGCGTAAGTTCTGTTGTCATTCACCCCCGTGAAATTTAATTTTTGGCTTGTTGTTTCTTTCATTCCTCCAAATGTACTCAAATGAATGCTGTTGTCGTTTAATATGTGAAAAAATCCTATATAATATGTACAATACCAGAGGATGAACTGAAGAAGACAAGCGTATACGAAAAAACAAACTATTTCTAGAACTTACGAAGGATATTATCATAAATATGAACAGAAACTAAGTAAAATCCTCTCAAACTCCACAAGGAACACACTAAAAAAACACAACCAGGCGGTGTACCCACTAAATTGAATATATCCTTTATATCCTGGGTCTATGATGCGAGCACAACGACAACAGCATCAGCATCAGCATCAGGAGCACCAAAACAAAAAAATAACCCAAAAATGAAATAAAAATAACATCAAAATAAAGGATATAGGCTGTAAGGCACTTGCGAAAGACTGATGGCGCCACACAAATCTCACAGTCAATAAAAATCCTATAGGCCTCCTATGCTTCGTAACTATGTCAACGAGCCTATATGAAGTTGCCCTTAATGTCCTGTTGTTTTCTCTCTTCTCGTTTTTGGTTGATAATTTTTGCTGGACAAATTTTCTCAGTCCAGTTTTGTGTGCTGATTTTTTTTTGTTTTGTTTTTATTTTATAATAGGAAAACTCTGTGAGATGTTATGTATGTGTGATGGTATTGTATTATAGGAGACATCACAGAGCCGTGTCGCCGGGAAACTGATAAGGACATTCGTTGATCTTTTTCACTTGTCCACGAAACAAATATAATAGAAAGACAAATGTCCTACAAAAAACTTAGTAAGCAAAATGTTTTGTTTTATTGTGTGGATGGGTGTATGGGGGGGGGGGTGGGGCATTTATGTATGATAATTGGTATATGTGATATATTCAATGGGATATCCTGTCGCTGGACGAAGGAAATTATTTTCCACCAGAAGGAGTAAGTATCCGAAAGTTCTTATTAACAAATTGATTTTGAATACGCACGTTTGTACTTTGAAACTAAAATAATCAGTTTACAGAAGAATCTATACGACTTGTTTTTAAAACGTTTAAAATATCGTTTTTTTTAGATTACCAGTATTAAAAGCGAAATAAACGGAGAAGAACCCCTTGTCAACAAAGAAGTGCAATAAGAATTTATTGATAAGTCAGCCTGCACATCAACGAAAGCAACGTACCACAAACTTTGCAGCTATGACTTACAGAAATTGTGTACTACCACAGAAAACCGTGTCAAAACCAAAACCGAAACCATCGTCATCATCAACAACGACCTCACATCCTCACCAAAATCAAATATATTCAAGGAAGTCAATTTTACGAACTTTAACTTCATTTGGCTCAAATTGACTGTCCTCAAGCACATCATTCATTATTGTTGTATTGATAGCAGTCAAAATCTTGACAGCTTATCAACTCTTCAACTCTTAATCAATTGAATGCACTGTCTGTTTCCATTTCCCGAAGTTTTTCCCTGTATCTTTACACTTAAGTCATTATTGACAACTTCAATGTACAAAATTCAAGTTGGTTCCGCTATTCATGACAGACAACACCTGAAGGAAGATTTGTTGAGATCTTTGCTGAACTGCGCCACCTAACCAATATTGTAGATGAGCCCACTGGAATACCAGATATTGTTATAGTAACTATTCGGCTCTTCGGCTATTGCTCTTGCGTTATATCAGCCGTTTTCCATCCATCCAGTTAAAGAGAAATATCCCGCTAGGACCATTTAGCAGTACGAGAAAGCCAACTGGGACGGTCTAAATAAATTTTTTCGAATCTTTAACTGATCACTATGTTTCCTCGATAGTGAAGTTGATCCCAAAGTCGATATGATCACAGAAGTGATCTTTCTTGGGATGCATACTTTTATTCCTTATAGAATTAAGAGCATAAAACCTTAAGAGAAGTCTTGGTTCGATACAAGCTGTGAAGAAGATATCACGTTGAGAGAAATAAGCTTCCGCCAACCCAAATAAGGAAAATCGGAAAAGGCATAAGCAAGTCAGAAACCTATGCAACGTTGTTATAAAAAGATCAACATTCTTGCAAGACCAGAAAGAAATCCTGCAATGTCCCAAATGCCTTAGACATTTTTGGTTATTTGTCAAGAATGTAAAACGCTCATCTACACCGATAATCCGATAATTGTAGCTCTTCAAGTAAGGCAACTGTACTCGGACAGGTATATTTCCTCACTCGTATAGTTTCAAAAGCCCTTGATATCAGCAAATTCGCTGATCATGATGGTATAACTCCCATTCTTCGGAAGAGGTGTTCTTCACCGCTGGCAAAACTTTTGCTTTAGTGTTTTCATCACACCTTCTGTTTTGAAATCTTCCCTAGGTGATGGAATGGAGCAATTGTAGAGCCTGTTCCTAAAAAAGGCTACCCTTTTACACCCACCTCCAACTGACCAATTGCACTTACGTCTCTTCTTTCCTAGGTCATTGAATCGATAATCCATCATCAGCTCAAGAAATATCTCGAAGATCGAAAGCTTCTTAATGACCGGCAAAACGGCTTTTGCAGCAGTCATTCCACTGGCGATCTGATGGCATGTCTCACCGAAGTGTGGAACAGATCTTTACATTATTTTGGAGAGTATTGCGCTTGATATTTCTAATGCATTTGATAGAGTTGGGCACCAGGCTCTCTTATCGAAAATAAGTGAGTTTGGTGTCAACGAAACTTTTATTCTTTGGATTACAAATTAATTTCTGGATCGTTCAATACATGTTTTTTTGGACGGTTTCAAGTATGATCTTCACCAAATAGATGCTGGTGTTCCACAAGGCTCCGTTTTGTCTCCGACTCTCTTCCCCATTTTTATAAATGATCTTTTGTCTGAAACTCCTAATCCACTTCATTGTTTTGCCGACGACTCGACTCTCAGCTTCTCATACCCTTTCTCAAATTCACGTCCATCTTCTTCGGAAGTAGAAATGCCACTTTTTCCTATTATACTCCGATCCTTACAGCATTATTGAATGGGATACATAAAATTGGGTGGAGTTTAATGCTTCGAAAACTCAATACTGTTAAATGATCTTTTGAACACCGTTGGAATGTTTAATCCCTTTTCTTGTTTTATGGCTTCTTTGACAAGCAATACTCACTCAAAGCCCCCAGTTGCATTCCTCCCTCAATCAAATCACCCGTGATACCCGTTTCGATAACAATGCTCGTCAGTTTACCCTCGAACCTTATTTTGGACGTACAGTCAAATACAGATATTCGTTATTTAGTCGCACAATACGATTATTGAATAATTAACCCTGCACGGCTTTTCCTTGTCATTTCGCTCTGCAAACATTCAAGTCCTCCCTAATTTTTCCATCGCTCTTACTATGTTCTTGTTTGACATTAGAGGGTCTTGATATACCCTTGAGCGCTCGTGTAAATTATAAAATTAAGCTTGCTACGAATATTTAAATCAATGGGATGCATCGTTTGAAAAACTTGAAGTATTTAATTGGGCGAGATATAGAAGCATGTTTGATCTCTGAGAACCAAAACCGAAGGAACACAAAAGTAAAAATATTCTCAATTGTTCGATGAGTTTGTTAGCTGAAAATCTTTTAGTTAAGATAAAAAAATGGACGGAAACAAAATACACAGCGGGTCAAAAAATGGGTAGAAATTCTAGCGCATTTGTTCGGAAAGAACAAAGAACAAATGGTCGTGTTCAATTTGTGTTTGTCAGGTTCCACATTAAGGATTTTTTTTTCATTAATGAACAATATTTGGGAGAGCGAAAAATACCATGCTCAATTATTATATGTTTTCTCTTTTTCATCTATCTACCTATTATAAAAATCAATTGCTGTTCGTTTGTCTCGCTAAAACTCGAGAATTGCTGGACCGATTTTGTTTGATTTGATCTTGAAATATTTGTGGAAGTTAAGGTAAGGTTTAAACGATGAGAAACATAAATAGTACAGCGAAACTGACCTAGTCAAACGAATCAAAGTCCAACGACTCAGATTGCTAGGTCATGTAGAGCGAATGGACCCGAATGCTCCGGCCCGGAAAGTCTTCTAATCCAACCCCGAGGGACGGCGCAGTAGAGGAAGACCGCGACTCAGGTGGCGCACACAAGTGGAAGAGGTCCTCAACCAACTTGGTGTGCGAAACTGGAGACAGCTAGCTAGGGACCGAGCTAGCTGGAGAAGCTTGTTGGTTGAGGCCCTGGTCCACCCCGGACTGTAGCGCCATCGTAAGTAAGTAAGTTATTATCTTCGATTGTTTTTGGTGAATATTCGTGGTCCAACATCGTTTCAACAACTGAGAACAGTTGAAGGATATTTGTGGTAAGACTTTCCGTGAGACGTGTCAACTACTACAGTTGCTCGATAACGATTCACATTGGGACAATACGCTCAAGGATTCCTTCATATCTTCATCTTCACATCAAATTTGCAAATTGTTTGCGATTATAATATCGATATGTTTCCCCTCGAATCCGTACGATTTGTGGAAGAAATATAGGGATGACATATCTGATGATGTGTTACATCGTGTGCATTGTCAAACTTTTAATCCTACACTACAAATTACTGCAGAAATTTACAATGAGATATTGATCATGATTGAAGATATGTGTTTATTGATGGTAAATAAAGTATTGTCGTATTTGGTTATGACAGCACTTAATCGTCCTATGCGCGATGCATTTAACCACGAGTTGCAAATAGAACAATAATAAGATACTAAAGTATCGGCCGAAACACTTCGTTCAAATGTTCTGCAATTGAATGAACAACAAAGAATTACGAACGATACTTTGATGGAAGCTGTGAAGAGTTGATCTGGTGAAATTTACTTCCTTGATGCTCCTGGGGGACTGGAAAAACGATCCTAATTTCATTGCTATTGGCAATGATCAGATCACAAATTAAAGTAGCCCTAGCATTGGCTTCATCTGGAATAGTTGCAACATTGTTAGAAGGTGGACGAACTGCACATTCTGCCCTAAACAATGCAAATCAACGAAGCACCAGTTTGCAACATCGCCAAGAACAGCGCAATTGCGAAAAGATTCTACAGATATGCAAATTGATCGTTTAAGATGAATGTACGATGGCCAACAAGAGGTCACTGGACTCTTCCAATTATTCCTCGATCAACTGTTGCTGAAGAACTAAACGCATGCTTAAAATTATATAATTTGTGGTGGTAACAACTAACATGCGAGTGTTTTTGGAAGAAGATCAAACTGCGATTATGTTTTCCAAGCAGTTATTAGATATTGGAAATGGTAAGATCGCAGTTGACACCTCGAACGGATTAATTACACTACTCACGGATTTTTGTCACTTCGCCGACTCAAAAGAGGAACTTATTAAGCGTGTTTTCACGGACATAGAAAATGAGTTTAGAAACCATAATTGGATGAGTGAACGAGCAATATTGGTGGCCAAAAACAAAGATGTAGTTGGTCTCATTGCAACCATTCAGAATTGTCTTCCCGGGGAGTTGTTTTCTTACAAATCAGTTACACAGTTACAAACCAGGATGACGCATTCAACTATCCCACAGAGTTTTTAAATTCTCTGGATTTACCTGGGGTGGAATCGGAGAAGGTGATAGTTGATTGTGATTGTCATTTTATATATATACGCACCGCAAAAAAGACAAAAAATATAGTACGTCAGAAAGCCTTAAACTGATTAAGTGTATAACTACATTTGATGAAGATACAAATAATATATTAAGTTTTGACCAAATTTTTTAAAATTATAAGTAGGTGATACGAAGTTCACTGGGTCATCTAGTCATGTATATAAATAAAAATTGATGAAAAGACACAATCAAAAGACACATGTTCCTTTTTTAACATTTTTAAATTGTTCACTTTTTGTTCCGGGTTTTGCTTCTTATTAGAATCGTTTCATTCAAGTTCACGATTATTATATTCAGAACTAGAGTAGATTAAAGATATTACGTAAACTTGCAATACGAACGTCAAGCAAATCGAAGAACAACATGCTTTACTTTTTCTGCAAGAACACTCGTGTATCCTTCCAAAAGCCGATGCCTTATTACCAAACATAAACCTCCCACCACAGTTAAAACTAATTTGCAAGAAGCCAGAGTACTTTTGTGGTGAGTTTATTTCCAACTTTAGATATATAATATAGAAATTTAAATAAAAAAACAGTAAATCCGAACCAATCCAAACCGGATGGGTGGAGGCCTCGTATATAGTTCATCCCTTTGCACAAGTCAAACTTTGTGTAAAGAAGCCCAAATAAAAAGTTATAAAAATAATCATAGATTTAGCATAAAAGTACTATAAAAATTTGACAAACTTATTTCTTTCAAGGATATTTCTTTATTTTTAACAACTCTAACTGTACGCATTTTGTGCGTTGTGTTTATTTGACTTTTATCTCAGTTTTTGATATTACAAAAAATTGTGTGTTGTGGAATTTGAATATAGGCATCGAAGACAAAACTTCCCAAAGCAATTATTATTTGTATAATTGTTTTATTGAATTGATTTTTTTTATAGTCTCACAGAATACACATACATACATACATACATTCATATTTCGAAAACTCAGGAAATAGTTAGAATAGTTTGAGGTTTGACAAAATAATTTGAAAGCGAAACTGAAGAATATAACCCTTTTTATTTTTATTTGCAACTAGATTATAAGGATGTTATGTATCGTTGATATTTCTTCAAAGCCTTATGACTTCTTGAAAAAAATATGAATTTATGACAGAACGAAAAGTTTAAAAAAGTTTAAATGGTTCTTTAAAAAGGAAGTTGTCTATGGAAAAATAAGTATGCCAATTTTTAACATTTATACATAAAAGTGATCGAAAACAGTGTTTCCAGATTGGGATTGAATTTGAGCCTGCCGTGGTATAGGTTATTTTTGGATACTAAAAAAAATTTGTTTTAAATCTGTAGATATTTACAAAAACTCGTTACGTATCAAGTTTGGAAAAATTGACTATGTGGTTTTCAAAATATTATATTTTCACAAACATTTCTAATTTTAAATCCAAAAACGAATATATTTTTGAAAATTTAGCAATTTAATCTTTCTAGAAAATTCCGTAAAAATAAATTCAGCAAAATAAGTTATACCATCTTCGAAAAACTGAAAAATCTAATCTATCTATGAATGAAATTTTATTGATAAAAATATGTTAAACATTTTTCAAAAAAAAAAAAAAAGATTTTCTTTAATGGCTAAAAAAACATATAGGGTGTTACCGTGAGTCAAAAATGCCATCATAATCTGTTAAGGATTTAGCCGAAAAGACACACAAATAGAAAGACGGAGAAAATTGCGGACCTATTTTATTCGTCTTTGTTTAATTAAGTTTGATCAACTATTTTTCTCGCTTTATAGTTTTCTTTCACGATAGTTTTCTAGCATAATAGTTTTTTCCCATGATAGTTTTATAGCGGTATCGTTTTTTCGCATGATAGATTGATCACATGATATTTTTCTTGCATAATAGTTACAGTTTTCTGGAATGATAAATTTCTCGCATGAAAGTTTTCTCACATGATAGTTTTCCCGCATAATATATCTCCCGCATGATAGTTTTCTCGGAAGATAATTGTCTCGCATGATTTTTTTTTCGCATGATTGATTTCTCTCATGATAATTTTCGTGCATGCTATTTTACTTACATGCTAGTTTTCTCGGGTGACAATTTTTTCGCATGATAGTTTTCTCCCGTGTTATAATCATATAAATAGATAAATACGTATGAATCAGGGTTCGAACTTCATAAATCGCAGATCGCAGTAAATTGGCCAAGAAATCGCAGTAAAACCAATATTTTCGCAGTAGAAATACATATATATTTTTTGATTAGGTAACAAAAACATATTAAAAAACCCTTAATGATTTAAAAGTCGAAAAACTCTTATAAGATTTTTGGATTAAAAAAATGACAATGACTACACGGCAAAAAATGTAGAATTTTTTGTATCTCCTGTGAAAAAAATTGACACTTCATTATGAGCACATTTATTTCTATGATCAGTGCTGCTATTGAAACAAAATCTGAAGAATTGCAGTAGATTGTAGGAAAAGCGCAGTGGTGCAGTAGATTTAAAAAATAAGAAAAAAGTGCAGTAGATGAACGGCTTTCGCAATAAAGTCCGAACGCTGGTATGGATACATAAAGGGTTTTTCAACAGGGACGCTACAAAAGTAGAGCGACAGGGACAGCAAACGACGCCATATTTCTTACCGCTCTTTTGACATTTCTCTTCAGTAAGGTTTGCCATTTCATGATGGAAAGATATACGAGCCAACAACGAGTCGAAATTAATAAAATTTACTACCGAAATTCGGAGTCAGTGGCCTCAACGTTAAGAGCGCTACGTCCAATTTATGGTCGTCATAATCGTCCTAGCAGATCAACAATTGAGCGTCTAGTGGAAAAATTTGAATCCACAGGCACAGTACAAAATGTTCCCGTGTCAGTGAGACAAAGAAGTGCCCGTAGTGTCGAGAATATTGCTGCCGCTGAAGCTTCAGTTGCAGAAAGCCCAAATGTGTCTCTCACTCGTGCTTCGTTCTCAAGCGTTGGGCATCTCTGTGACGTCGTTTTGGCGAATTTTGCGAAAATATCTTGGCCTACATTCTTACGAGATTAAATTGACGCAAGAACTGAAGCCGCTTGACCACCAGAAGCGTCGTATGTTCGTGAATTGGGCTGAGCAACAACTTGAAAATGATTCGGATTTTCATCGAAAAATCATCTTCAGCGATGAGGCTCATTTCTGGCTGAATAGCTCCGTCAATAAACAAAATATGCAGTATTGGTCAGGCAGCAATCCACACGTACTCCATGAGTCATCATTGCATCCCGAAAAAATTACGGTTTGGTGTGGTTTATGGGCCGGCGGCGTCATTGGGCCGTACTTCTTCCGTGATGATCAAGACCGGCACGTTACTGTGAATGGGGATCGCTACCGTTCAATGATAACCGAATATTTTTGGACCCAATTGGATGATATGGACTTGGAGGACATGTGGTTCCAACAGGACGGCGCCACAAGTCACACAGCGAATATCACAATCAATTTATTGGAAACCAAGTTTGGAGAACGTGTTATCTCACGAAATGGTCCAGTCGTTAGATTATTTCCTGTGGGGCTACGTCAAGTCTAAGTTCTATGCCAACAAGCCAGCGACGATTGATGAACTTCGTACGAATATCGAACGTGAAATTGCAGCAGTATCGGCCGATTTATGCTTGAAAACCGTCGAAAATTGGGTTCAGCGTCTGGACTTCTGGAAGCGTGCCCGTGGTGGCCATGCAAAAGAAATCGAGTTCCATACATAATGGCATCGAACGTACTTTCACAGGAATAAAGAATTTCATTGATATCCAAAACCGTTTTTGTTTTATTTAAAAAAAACTTTTGTAGCGCTCTTATTGAAAAACCCGATATATGATAGTTTATTCTTTCCAGAAACAGTCATTTGACTACCCTTCGTGAAGGCGATGCCATTATAGTTTACAAAGAAGTACTTACTGATGATGCTACAGGACACAATCCTCACCAAACAGTGACTTTCTGCGAATGCTTTGAAAATTGGGGGGCCTCGTGAAGATTGGTAATAGTTTATTCATTTATTCAGAATTTTTTTTGCTGTATTTAGAGTCCGCTCCAAATGCATTAGAACGTTGAGTTTTCTTTTAATTTAACGCCTACGGAAATATGAATTTTTGTTTTTAAGTTCTGTGTAACCTAGAGCTCAACATATGTGTATTTTTTTCATAACTCACTTAAACTGTTCGTTTTTAAATGTCCTTAAAAGTTAAAATTTTAGTAATTTAGTATTCTTAAATGTCGAGCATATAATATGTTCATTAAATTGCAAGAAGCCTAAGGGCTAAAGCTGTTTTAGTATGATACTAGGTTAAAACAACGAATTTGCAAATTTTAATCGAACATAGCATCATACTTTCTCTACCCTTTTATTGAAGTTAAAATCACCGAATACCAACTTTATTTTTACTTGCGACTTATAGGTACTATAAGGCAAGTTATGCATTCGGAAAAAAAATCGAACTCGAGCCTTTAATCAAAGTTGACATTAGGATGATAGCGAAGACTAAAAAAGTGGGTCTCGCAATTCTGTCTGTCTGTCTGTCAGTCCGTCGTCGGTTCGACTACAGCCTAAACGGCTCGGCCGATTTTCTTCAAACTTGGTAGATATGGATTTTGATTTTTTCCCCCCACACGTTTTTTTTCTTTTTTTTTTAAGACCAAAAATAACGGTACCTACCATACGATTTTTTCGAAATTTTATAAATATTTTTTTTTCTCAAAAACTGTCCCACAGAATTTAAAAAAAAAATTATAAAAATTTCATTTAGTTAGCTAGGTAATGGTTGAAAAAATTGTTATTTTTGGTAGCCCCTCTGGGTCCATTTTTTTTGTTTGTTTTTGATTTGCTCGAAAACGGTACAGCTGATTTAAACCATTTTTTTATGCTAAAGCTCCTCCAAAGTATAAATATTATTACATATTTAAATTTAATTTTATTATTTTTTGGATTTTAAGAAAAAAATTCAAATTTTTTTTTTGGAAACTCAATATTTCGAAAACCCCATGGCCGATTTTTTTTCAAACTTGACAAATAAAAGTTTCCTAACATAATCTACAAGATTTGAGAAAAAAGAATGTTTTATCTAAAACTAACGGTACCTTTCATACAAATGTTAAAAAATGTTTTTCGAAAATCGTATTTTTCTCGAAAATGGTTCGTAGAATTTTGCTAAAATTTTTTTTCTTTTGATTAATTTTAACGATCTATAATTTAATAAAAAAAATTGAAATCTAGATATTACTGACTGTACCTACCATAGAACGATTTTTCGAATTTTGAATTTCTCATTACCGGCATAACGAATTTTATTTTTATTTTATATTTTTTTTTTCAATTTTTAGAAAAAAAGTCGTTTTTTTTGGAAAATTCGATATCTCAAGAACGGCTTAATATTTTTCTTGGAAATTTAACTCTTATTCGTACAATAATAAAAACTTAAAGTTGGCGTACCAAAATTTTTTCTTAAAAATGTTTTAAAATTTTGTTTACATAAAAGCTTATTTTTTTAAGGAACCACTACAACGACTTATAATTTTTGTTCTTGCATAAATTCATATTTGCATAGCATTCTGTTTCTATCTCTTACTACTTAAAGAGTTTAAAAAATAAAATTTATCCTTATGAACAGTATTCTCTAGTAAGATTCATTTTTTAATTCCTAGGCTATTACATAGGGCAAGTTCGTGTGACCCAGTCGTGCATTTTATTTTAATATCGTGCTAGCTTCATATGACTCTTTGACAGTTGCAAACATCAAATAAGGTTCGTGTACTTACTTTTTTACACGAAATGTCATTGTTTTAGGTGTGTTCAGAAGCAATTTATAAAGAAAATTCTTTTAGTACGATACTAGTTAGAAACTGATTAAAATTAAGAATGAGTTAGTAAACTACTATAAAGTTAGCAAATTGTTAAGTAGTATCATACTAATACCTTAATAATAGGCTGTTTAAAATTTTGCACCACTGACTTTAAAGTAAATCAGAGTACATCAGACCCGTGTACTTAAAAAAATATTTTCCAATTTATTTTTAAAACACCAGTTTTATAACGACTTAAATTTTGAACCTTTCGGGATTCTGGATCCTATCGAAAACCCACTGCCTAAAATATATATAGATACAAATGTTTATTTTGTTCTATTTGGCTAAATTATGAATTCCCATGCAAGCTCATTCGTTATAATCCAGTCTGCCTTTTATCTCCCAAGCCATGTGTTTGCTCTGTACTCTACCGAAGGCTACTTTTACATTGCCATAGTGCACGCGCTTGAGAGTGCTTTTCTCATGGGTAAAACATACTGGCAGCTTTAGAAAGGTACCATCGATTTCTATTTGATTTTATTTTATTTAGCGTTAATATGAACTAAGCCATGAATTATACAAACAACAAAGTTCTCCGGTATCGTAGTTCAAATCATGTTTGTTTAAACTCTACGTTTTTGCTCGCAGGTCAGTTAAAGCCTGGAGCGGCCATGTTGTTTTGTTGACATTCAAATCAATATTGTTCATTATTAAGATACTGATGCGGGTGCCAAATTACTGGCAAGTAACACCAACCGTCCAAATGATAAAACTTTATTATGAAACATTGAACATCCATACATATGTCAACTGGACGCAAGATCGGTTGATACTATAGTCGCGGTCTATGAAAGTGTACATCAGAACACCAGGCAGTCAATTCCTTGCCTTGCACAAAAACTCTGCCTTTCGCAGACTTCAACTTGGCGAATTTTGCATCGGGACCCGGAGTTCAAAGTTCGTGACCATAGACAACAGCATTTGTTCACTGACTGGGCTTCGCTGCGTTTAAAAGAGGACCCCAATTTTGACCGAACAATCTTCTTTTGCGATGAGGCGCCTTTTTGGATGAATGGCTGTGTTCACAAGCAAAATGGATCCATGCCAACGTGAATGACTTTTAATCGCATCGACTGATTTGACTCATTCTGAAGTCGGCTGCGATATTTTCAGTACTACAAGAATTCTCAATTACATATGTTGACTGAAATTCGGTCGTTATAAATTCCGGACGTTGGTTACTCGATCTTGAACTTCATCATTATAAAATTGTTAAAAAAAAGGGTGCATTTGTAAATAATAAAATACAAAATCGGTATGGCTCTATTAAATAACTCGTTAATTGAGTAATAATACTTTATTAAAGCTAAAATAGGTAATAGAATTCTATTTTTTTATCTTTTTAGTATCGTACTAACTTCAGATGTCACTTTGACATTAATAAATGTCATTTTTTTTATTTTTCTATACGAGCTGTTACCTACTGTTTTAGGCGTGTTCATTCAGGTGCAGGGAAATAAGTCCACGGGAACTAAGTCCACTGAGGGACTAAGTTCTCGCTTGAGGTGGGAAATAAGTCCACGGGAACTAAGTCCACTGATGGACTCAGTTCTCACTTAATGGGAACGAAATCCACTTTACTAAAGTGGTCTTTGTTCCCATTAAGTGAGAACTAAGTCCACTTTCTTATGGGAAATTAGTACACACTCGAAAGTATAAAGTGGGAATGAATTTCCAACAACAAAAACTTAATGATTTTATGTTGGTTATTTTCCAGATTCTTTAACTGCTAAAGAAACTTTGTATACACCCAACCTCGCACTTATCGCAAATCCTATAGTGTGCCCAAGGGGGGTTGCAGGGAGGCAGCATGCCCCCCCTTACATACCTCACTGTTTATACGTGTCGTTCCCATGGCTTAACATGTGAATTTATTTCACATTCAAAGGGAACTAAAACCCACAGTTTTTTGTAACGAATTTCCCACTTTGCATGGGAACAAAGACCACTTTAGTAAAGTGGATTTCGTTCCCATTAAGTGAGAATTAAGTCCCTCAGTGGACTTAGTTCCTGGGGACTTATTTCCCACCTCAAGTGAGAACTTAGTCCCACAGTGGACTTAGTTCCTGGGGACTTATTTCCCTGCACCGTTCATTCAGCAGGTTATTTTTTTAAATAGCTTTAGCTACTAACCTTGTTCCTTGTCAAAATGTGTTTAAAATGTTATTCCAATGCCTTTAGTATTGAAATAATCAACAATTTCGGTCATTTCGTCAAATGTCGGAATTGTGAATGTAAGAGTAAATTTAAAGAATACAAAAGTCGGCTCGAAACTGGGGCAGATGTCAGGATAGGTTCAAATGTCAGTATACGGTCCAATAAAAATTCGGGCGTCTGTCAGGCATTATTGTGACCAACTTATACAAATGAATACTTCACAATATTGCACATATTTATTAATATCTTCTCAATAAGTTATTGATTTTTTTATTTACTAGTAAAATTGCTTAGGAATATTTGCAAAACTTTTATCACTAAAGATAAGTGATTGGTTTATGACTCTTTCCAAGTGTCGCTTTGAAAGGTGCATTTTTTCAGTTCAGGTTTTTTTTCTGGAATCGAAACCTAACATATTAACCGTTCCATCTCCATTTCTGTATAATAATAAATCAGAGATATGAGCACTACGCACTATCGCATTATGTATTATGAACGACGCATGAAAACAAAACACGATGCAATCATCATCGGTTCCAATTTCAAACAAACAGCACTCGCACTGTCTGTATTCATATTAATTGGTTCGATGAGGTAATCGTTTTTAATAGGCTCACACATACCGCTTTGCGGGCGCATATAATAACGCTGCTGCTGCTACAACTTACAGCTTTTCATAGAAAGACCGCATACATACATAGGTACACGTTTATGAGCCTCAGCCTATGTCTATAGCGCCCTGCCCTACATCACGATGCTGCCGCATAAACTCGCATGGTGGCAATGAAAAATATCAAGAGTTGATTTCTTGTTGTTAACATAAGGCAAAGCATATACTTTTCTCAAGCCATCAACCAACGACGACGCCCTTTGAAAAATAATTAATAAAGAACTTATTAATAGTGATAAATAATTTGGGTTTTCATATCCGCATTCATGTTTTATTCTCGCAGCTTTTTCAGTTTTATATTTATGCTTTGTAATAGAGACAAATGTAAAGCTTATGCACACACTTCGGTATGTATTTATGCCTAGAGTTCGATAAGAAGCACCGAAATAATCGTGATTGTAATAGAGAAACATTGGCGGTAGAGGGCGATGAAAGCGGAAGGGCCAAAATAAAAAATTACTCAATAAAAAATTTCAAGTTCAAATGTTGTATTTTTGTCAGTTCCATGGGAGCAATGTTGTTAAATAAAAGGGAGAGTGAGTAAGAGAATTCTATTCAATATAGAATGGCAGTTAAGTTAAGTTTTAATAATTGTGTATTCTAGATCATAACATTGTCTATAGGTAATTGGTTTGTTAGACAGATTTGTTTCTTCATTGGGCGCCACTAAATGATTATGCGTTTTCTAAAGTTTTGCTGCAAAGTCAAGTTGTCATAATAACATTTCACTTTCGACTATAATTTATTGCTTCTGAAAGATTTGATAACATTTTGTTGATGAAATAGGAACAAAACATTATAGCAAAGTTTATTGTGTGGGTCAACGACAAAATTTATGAAACCAATATTATTTATTTTTGATGCATTTCCCTAAATTTGCGTAATGAATACGTACATAATATTATGATGTACATAGATAAAGTGGAGAGATTTAATAGGAGTTGTCTTAAAAGCTTTAACTTCAAAATGAGGGAAATTGAGAAGGCCAAAGTATTCAACATCCGAGTAGTATGGTTGGTAAAAGAAAGAACTTCTGTGCATCCTGAGAAAACTGATGAGCATTCTTAGCTTGACGAGTTTTGTGGCAGAACTGTATGAAATGAGACGCAACTTGCTATTTTATTTGAGCACTGCTGACATTATAATTGAAACGAAAGCTTCCACTTCTGTTCTGGATAGTTTCTATCCAACAGATTGAAATAATGAATAATATGAACACCCACTTGTGAGTCTTACCTGTCAAGTTTTGGGCCGATGTATACCTTGAAGATGATAACAAGTTTAGGGGACCAAAATGTTACGCATCTTCAAAGAAAATCTAAGCATTTTGCTGATCTTTTAGCTACCTTTATTATATGGGCAAAACCTGGACCCCTGATGTTCAAATTTTAAACTGCTGATCAATCAGCCAACATGCCAGGAACAAAGACGAAGCTTTATGCAGACGCCTCCATCACATACGCCACTGCTTTTTCACCAGAAATTGCTGCCAGGAGAGTAGAAGAGCACATTTTAAACCTATGGGGACGAACTAAAGATAAACAGCGCAAACACTGAGCACATCTGCTTCCCCAAAAACCAGTGAATTTATTTCTTTGCAACACTCTGAGATGCGATTAAACTAAAATTTTCAGACAACACTGAAATATCAGTCAAATCATCAGCGAAGTTCTTGGGAATCAACTTTTCCAACAAACTGAAATTCAAGAGGCATGCAAATTGGATGTTGAAGAGAGCCAACTATATTCTGTGCGCTTGGTCATCTGCTGCTCAGGACAGGAGACAAAATGGAATAAGTAAGAAAATAAACAACTTATCCGACCCGTTCTGACGTACGCCTTTCCCACCTGTTGTACTATGAATATCAATGCTGCAACGAAGAAAATAAAGCATTTAGAAAGAAATATGCACCGCATTTGCACTGGACTACACCGTAACCCACTGACAAAAAAATATTATGCCAACCAAGAAGCTGTACGAGAAAGTAAAATTAATACGACTGAAACAGTATTTGCTGCAACTCTCCCGAAATTTCATCAGAAACTTAAAAGACAATCCCAACTACGAAGTCTTTTTGAAAGTTTGGGTAAGTGGTGTAGAAACGTAGCTTCAATTCTCTACACTTCTTCACCTCACACCAGACATGTCAAAAAGACGAAAGACGCATCGTGTAATCAGGGGGGGTCATTCCGTAATTTTCTAAACGATAATCGTCAATGATTTGCTTCTCGTAACTCGACTGCTATCGTCTCGTCAATCGATCACAGTTTTAGAAATTTGTATGCATTTCAGAAACTCTCAAACTGTAGTCAATCTGTCAATTCAATAGAAAACAATACAAAATGTCAATTTACAGTGGAAACTCAATCACTCAACTACAGTCACCTAAAAAATTCAAAATTAATGCAAGACGATACCTATTTAGCTATCGTCCAAACGCTATCGTTTTGACGATAGCGTTTTGACGATTATCGACTTACGCGAATCAAAAAAAGGCAACGCTATCGTTCAAACGATATCGTCTGACAATAATCGACTTACGGAATGACCCCCCAGGCCCCCGGCTATTAATGTCTTTTCTCTGCTATAGACGTTCACACCGAACTTAATCAACCGACTTTTTCTTGGCGTTTCAATACATTATATCATTATATACATTATATATCCCTCTGTCGGAGATTTACAAACCGATTCACATCATTCCCATCTTGTAATGCAATCGTCAAAGTAAGTATAAGCGGAAAAAAACTAATAATTTTAATTCATGGGGCATCGTAGTCATCTTCCAGTTCATGACTTGACAGATGGAAAACAATCTATATTTTGGTGTAAGCTGTCAATGTCAAAATAACCTATGATTCAAAAAGAAACCACTAGATGGCCCACTTTGTATATAGAATATTTAATTCAAAATTTTGCTTTATGAGGTTTCACAGATAAGGTAAAAGTTAAAGTTTGACGTTTCGAGAAAATTTCATTGCAAATGTCAAGCCGTTGCCCTGAGAGTGCATCTGATGTAGAAAATGTAAAAAAATTTTTTGGATTTTTTAAATATCAAATCTGAAAATGCATTTTCCAGAGCATAAAATTAAATGTAAATTGTTTAAAACATTGATTTAACCTAAAATAAAATTTGACATTAGTTGGTTCGTCTTTCGTGTTTTTGACATATTGGGAGATAGGTGAAGAAATGTCGGGGGAATGAAGATATTTAGTTTTAACTATCAATTGAAAGTACTAAAATCGAGATTTCAATCCATTGACCAATATAGGCGAACTCTTTGTGTTCTTTGAACTCTTTTGTATGATCAGTGCTAATGAGGTATCACCATTTTTTGGGCAACAGTAAAATGGAAAAAACGTGCGGGGGGTAAAATATGAAAATGCTATCTACCAACTATCTACTTCTGCTATCTACGACTGCAAATCGGCCAGAATTGCGAGACTCACTTTTTGCATCTTCCTTATCATCGTATTGTCAAGTCTGATCAAGATACATTCGTTTTGCCTTGAACAAGGTATATAATTTTTTTTAAATATGACCGAGGAATCAAGTATTTTACTTCGTCTGAGAATACTTTCCTGAGATAATTTCCTGACACGGCAGCAGCAAAATACTCCGCATAAGCAATAACTCTATAGCTCTCCACATCCAGGTATGTCAGCTGCTCATTTCGTACCAAGTTCAAGAGAAGGGGAAAAAGAGCATCGCCTTGCGGCGTGTCTTTACTAAATCATCTTCCAGCTAAAACGCAGCCCTGTTTTGAATTGATAACCGTGCTAGTGAGCATTTGGTTAATTAGTTCACCAAGTGACCCATTTACCTTAACAAATGACAATGCAGATGCGATTGCAGCGCCTTCTAAACATATTTATCGTGTAGTCTTAATGGTGGAGGAAATATTCGATATTCCGTAGATACTAGTGAACGTAAAGCAGTATTTACCCATCTTCCTTTGCAACAAGCATAGACAAAATTCTCGTATCGATTCTTATACATAGATGGATATCAATAAATCTTTGAAGTGATTTTACAAATATCTAATGATCATAAACTAATAGGTCTGAGATCTTCTGGGCTTGCTTTGGGTATGAGAACAAACTTAAATCCTCTTTCATAGCAGATGAATGTCGCTTTAAGTAACTGTGGAACAATGTCTCCAGAATTGGTACAATTAATTCAGAAATTCTTGTCTGGAATTATGCAGTCTGGTCCTGCAGCCTTGAAGGGTTTGAAGCTGTTTCGAAAGTGCCCATTTTTTAGAAAAGCCCCAATTCGTCACTATTCTAGTGCATTTAACTTGATTAAAGCGTTTCGGTATAATCTTTTTTGAGCGGTTCAGTGCCCGTACCAATGTGGTTTCTTTTTCTCCCTTACGTGAATGAGCGGGCAAGATATGGCCAAATATTGATAATGGATTTTAACATTCTTATTTAAAAAAAGGGATAGTTTTCGAAAAAAAAATCTAAATACTGAAATTCAACCCCTTTCAACCGCCAAAAAAAATTCAGTCCCCGTTAAAATTTACAAATAATGCTCTCCACCAAAATTCAGCTTTGACGTAATTTTTTCATAGAGAATGTCTAATTTTGTTGGAATATACTACTTAGGAAGGGGAGTTGCATTATTACCCTACGCTACAACTATTTTCTTATCTATGTAAATAAAAATACTCACATAATTATACAGATACGCATCCATATCTATAAAATATCTGAACCATACAAAGCGTATAACACTTGCTAATTTTTTCCGCGAAAATGGCGTTCGGGGTAATTTTATCAACTGCAACGTTGAGTGTGCACTCTGAAGGCGGTATCCATGCAAAATGTATAAATGTGCTGGTTCTGCTTTGTTCATTTTGTTTGTTCTTTTATTTTTGCAATCTGATTGAAACTGGCGAATGGTAAGCAAAGCGAAATCACACCACATGTAGGTGGGGCGCATCGATATCTTTTACAATGTGCATTTATAATCTTAAAATGGTTGCTCCACATCCACAAAGTATTAAGATTTGTGTAAGTATAGATAGTTCTTGTACATATATGTAGGTAGTTAATTTTAGGTGAAGTACTAAAATTTTTTAATTTTGAATTTTATTAAGAAATTCCTAAGTCTTTTTTTTTGTAATTTTCTGTTTCAAAATAGAACTCTAGTTCGCATGAACAATAGAAGAAGGTTATATGAAAAAAATAGCAAAATAGGATGGGCCTAAATATTTCGCAAGCTTGATTATTTGTCATGCAGATACATTTGGACCATACATTATGTACACTGTGTTTAAATGTTACAGATTCCATTAAATAAAACCGAAATAATGCTCATGTCTGATATAGGGTGTTTTTAAAATAAGTTATAACTAAGCTCAAAGTTATTGTGGCCACGTTCAATTGTTCCGCATACGAGTTTAACGCTGATTTCCTAAAAAAGCAAAATAACGTCAAATTTGTTTTCACCGGATATACGAATATGCAGGAAAAAGAATTAAGGAAATAATTTTGTTTTATAATAGCCGTGTTTTTTTGGAAAAGTTATCCGTAGTACAGTAGGATTTTATATGAATAACAAATACAACATCCGCAGTAGGATCACTACCGATAAAAGGAGAAGTGAAATCCTGCTGCGGATGGAGATTTGACGTTTATTCGAGTATCGGCAGTGATCCTACTGCGGATGTTGTATTTGTTTTTCATATAAAATCCTACTGTACTACGGATAACTTTTCCAAAAAAACACGGCTATTTATGTTAATGAATGAATTGGGAAATCCTAATGCGTGTGCACATACGGAAAAATAATTTCTGGTCGTAAGAGTTTTTCGGCGGGTTCAAGTTCAGAAGCACAAAATTAGTTTTTAAAACGCTAAAACAATTTTTTTTTGTAGTTGGAGCTAAAAATAAAATATCATCTGATATTTTAAACATGAATAAATGAGAGAATATCAATTTTTAATTGCAAAAACTTTCTTAAAAATAAATCTTAAAGTATTAAAAAATAAATGAAAAAAAAAATAAGACTCATTTTTAGGATTTTTTTTTCTTAAATTCAAAAGAATATTATTTTTTTAAGATTGAATAAATGTACAATGTTTTTAAATATTTCTAGAAGCTTTTGAATAAGAAATTTAATCTATTATGCCGATAGTTAAAGAACCACAAATTGAAAAAAATTGTTCTGCGTCCAGTAATATTTTAAATTTTTTTATTGAATTATAGATAGATAGATATAGATAGATAAATCGAAAGAGAAAATTTTTTATCAAAATTCTAGGTATAGTTTTACAGAAAATTATGATTGTTTAAAACCACTTTTAAACATATGTACATAAGTATGATCGATACTGTTATTTTTAGATAAAATAAAAAAAAAATACATCTTGTAAATAGTGATTAAAAAACTGTTAATTATCAAGTTTGAAAAAATGAGCATCTGATTTTTGAAATATGGAGTTTCAAAAAAAAAAAATAAATAGTTCTATGGGAGGCATCATTAATAACTATTTTTTAGACTATTTTTCGAGAAAAAAAATATTTTTTAACGTTTCGAAAAAGAAATTATAAGACCTTTACTGTACCAATACCGTTATTTTAAGTCTAAAAAAAAAAAAAAAAGAAAAAAATGTGTGAGGAGAAAAACTTTAAAATGATATCTACCGAATTTAAAGAAAATCTGCCCAGTTGTTTAGGCTACAGTAGAAGACACAAGCAGAATTATAAGACCCAATTTTTTGTCTTCCTGCATATTCATAGTATGTAGGGGAAGGTGTCTTAAAATGGCACCCCTTAAGGAAAATATGTCATATCTCGCAAAAAAGTGACATTTATACTTAAATGTTATATTCTTTCCAAAGTTGAATCAATAACGCTTACATTTTTTTGCTTTACGAGTTTAATAAGTTTCAACAAGTATTTAAAGTATTTAATTTTTAAAAACTCTTCAAATTCCAACGATCATACTGCATACTGTATGCCATTTTACCCTCGCAAGTAAACCAACTATAGGCAAGTAAACTGAAAACCATTTTCAATTTAATTTAAGCTTTATTTTAAACAAATCATAGTTCATAGTTCAAAGTAAAATAAACATAAACAATACTCAACAAAAATAAAAATACAATTCATTTAAAACAACTCTACTTAAAACAAAATAAGGAAAAGTAGAAATTATAATAATACTCAATTATTGCAAGTACTTTTTTTGGACGGCATTTAGGGCTTTTGTTAATGCATTATCAGTCCAGGACCACCTCTCTGTACATCGTTTATATTTTTTAACCATTTTCACTACAAAGAAAATGTAAGGGTAAGTATAAAATGGCACACTATGCCATTTTAGGCGAGTGCTTAGTAGGCCATTTTGCTCATTTAAGGTTCTTTTATTTAAGTTTTAATTCCGAACACACTGAAATAGTTAAAGGCCAACTAATTTCAGTAAATTAATAAGAATTACTTAATACTTACATGCATTTACTGTTTTCTCCATAATTGAATGTTTTTTATAATTATTTTTTTGTCAACAAACTTTTTACAACATTTTATTGGTTCTACTTTTGTAGATGGCTAGAGACAGTTTGACCCGTAAAATTTCAAACAATAGCTTGAACCTGCTAATATTTCGTTTATGTCAGTGATGCCAGATAAACTAAACAATTGTGTTACCAAAACCTTCTAATTCTGTTCGATTCTACAATTTCTAGCAAGGGGGCCATTTTACCTTGGTGGGCCATTTTAGGCCATCCTCCCCTAATATTTTAATTTATTTTATTGAATTATGGAAAATAAATCGAAAGAGAAAATTTTTTATCAAAATTCTAGGTAAAATTTTAGAGAAAATTATGATTGTTGAAAACCATTTTTAAAAATAATGTATATGTATGATAGATACTGTTATTTTTAGATAAAATACAAAAAATAATAAATCTTGTAAGTAGTGGTTAAAAAACTGTTAATTATCAAGTTTGAAAAACATGAACATGTGATTTTTGAAATATGAGGAGAAAAACTCTGAAATGATATTGACCGAGTTTAAAGAAAATTAAAAAGAAATTTAGGCTGCAGCAGAAGACACAAGAAGAATTATAAATGTTTAAATGAAAAAAAATATTTGTTTAAATGACTAAAACAACTCAGTAGTTGTAGCTAAAAACAGGATGCCATGCAAGTAAATGCAAGAACAAAAGTTTTAAGTCGTTAAAGAGGTTTCATAAAATATAAGCTGTTATATACAAAATATTCAAATATACTGGGCGAATAAAATTTAAATTTCCAAAATTTAGTCGTTTTTGAGATATTTTTTTTAAGTTTTGAAATACAATTTTAGAAGCTTTTTCATACAAAAATATTCATTATATAATCCGTTATGGCGATAATGAGATATTCAAAATTAAAAAAAAAAAAATTTTCAATGGTAGGTGCAGTCCGTAATATCTTAATTTCAAAATCTTCTTATTGAATTATATAGATCGTAAAAATTAATCGAAAGAAAAAACTTTATCAAAATTCTAGGGGCCGTTTTTTGAGAAAAATACGATTTTCGAAAACCATTTTTTAACAGCTACATACATATGGGAGTACCGTAATTTTTAGGTAAAATTTCCAAATTTAGTTTAAAAAAAAAAACGATTTGTTATCTTTTTTCGAAAATTTGAATATAGAATATATTCACTTCACACATTTGTGGAGCCTTAGCATAAAAGAATTTATAAAAGTCGAAAAAGAAAAATTGGTTCTGGGGGGGGGGGGGGGGCGGGTACCAATAATAACTGTTTTTTTTTTTCAACCATTATCTACCTTTAACTTAATGAAATATTTTGATTTTTTTTAACTATGATTTTTATTTTTTTCGAAATGACAAGTTAGAAAGTATTTTTTGCAAGAACTTTTGAAACAAACAACTTAAATCAGATTACTACGAATCAGAGTTAGAAAAACTACTAGGCGAAGCTCCGGATGCGTTTGAGCTTTGTCAAACAGGGGCCTATTGCACCATCTTACAAAATTGTGATTACAATCATTTTTTTTAACACATTTGTAAGAAATCGAGTTTTTTTCATATGTAATTTTTATTAATCACAAATTTGTACTTGTAATTTGTAGTTGGTGCAATAGGCCCCAGATCTCTCCATATGGCATATCTTTGTTGAATGCCCTTTGTCTCGTCAAATCAAATACAATCGATTAAAAAATACTACAAATGCACATAATAAATATAATGAAATATAGTTTTAGTATTTATCCTACTTACATTTTTTAATATAAATCAACTATGTTATTATTAAAACATTCATTTCACATATTTTCTCTTCAACCTTTATTTTGAAAGACGTTTTCGTTTATGGTCTTGCTGCCCAGACGCCTTTAATAAAATAATTTTGTAAATTATTTGAATAAATAAATAAATTAATTAAATAAAAAATAATATAAAAGAACTGACATCTGGCTATTGTAACCCATATAACTTATATGTACTTCATTGTAGGTATTGCCGTTGTTTTTAAATATTTTTGTTTCCATTTAAACTATGTAGCTCTTATTTTTAAACTTTATAGATCGCCTTGGCCGGGGGGGATAAAAACAAACGTGTATTTAGTCCCTCTACTAGAATCCTTTATTATTTAGCTGAAAACCAAAGTTATTGTACTTGTGCCAAAAATAAAAAAAATATATACTACTAAATATATGCTGGTACGCATACATATGTAACAGTGTTCTTTTGTTTCACAGAGTATAATTGCCTTGATAATTAATAAATTTTATTCATTATTTAAAAATTCTGCGACAAAAATTTTAAATATGTTTACAGTGTAGGTACATCCCTATTTGGTTTAAAATCGACGTGAACTAATTGAGCTTAAGACTCTCTCAGCTTTTAAACCAAATTCGAATCTCAAATCGCTAAATAAATATAAATCAAAGTTTTTTATTCCTTAATTCTTATAAAAAACTTCGAAAGTAGAAGTAAAGAAAAGAAATAAGTTATTACTTAAGTTGGTACACAACAGCTCGCTCTGTGGTATTTAAATCATTATAAGGGTATTCATTTCCCCCTAAGTGCGCACTTATTATCTTAAAAAAATCTTTCTTTTTCTCACCTGAAATAAAAAAAAAAAAAAACATTTAAATTAAAACAGCAATAAAGTGACAAGGAACACCCTGTAGTCCCTTATTTTTTTGCTTAACTTACTTACCAAACGCATCTCACGCATTCGACATTCCACCTACATTAATACATATCTGTATCTATACATATTTCTACGAAAACCTAATCGAACAACACAAAAAAAAAACACAAAACGAATACCCAAATGCGTTGACCTCAATTCCGGTGGTCCCCTTGTGTCTAAAATGAAACCCAGCTGATAATACAAAATAAAAATGGCCCAAAAGTGCATAGGTACACAATGTTTTGAACGAACGAAAAGCTAACAAATTTGAATTTGTTGTGACCCAGTTTCGCATTCGTGACCTCGTTTCTGTTGCGTATGGTGGTGCGTACTGCGTAGCATTATAATATTAGAGAACTCACATTTAAAATTGGTGCACGGAATTTATATGTATGTATGTGCGGTGCATACAGTCAGGCTCGAAATGACAGCACCCCTGATAATATGAGGTTTTTTAAAATGATGTGCCACAAAGCAAACAACGAAGTAATAACCAAACCTACTGGTACAGACGAAGTACCTCACTTGTAATGTTAAATAGTCCCGTAGGTGACGTTGTAAGTTATGGCTTTTTATCAGCGCAGCGGGTGAAGTTTCAACAGGGTGCAGGTTGCCACTGTACTTACGTACTATAAAATAAATATGTCAATACAAATATGACATGTTATGGATTCGTACGGAAATTTAAACTCGAGATTTTGACCAATCTTGATATTATGATTATTAAATTTTGTTCAATACCAAAACTATTGGTTATTGTCACTTGTCACAAAAAAGTTTTAATTTTCATAAATGTGCCCAAAGATTTTTTTAAGAATGAAAATGCAAATAAAAACTATAAGTAAAGGCCATAAAGATTGGTAAGTACCATTTTTTCTTTTAAAAAATGGTTTAAAATGGTTCCCCCAATACAACCTTTTTTTTCATTTTTAGATGACGCTCACAGTCCAGGGTGGACTACGGCCTCAACCAACAAGCCCCTCCAGCTAGCTCGGTCCCTAGCTAGCTGCCTCCAGTTACGCACTCCAAGTTGGTTGAGGTCGCTCTCCACTTGTGCGCGCCACCTGAGGTGGTGTCTTCCTCTGCTGCGCAGACCATCAGGGGTGGATTCGAAGATTCGATGGGCTGGTGCGTCGGTGTCCATACGCTCCACGTGTCCCAGCCATCTCAGCCGTTGTATTTTCAGCTTATTGACTAGGTCAACGTCGCTGTAAAGCCCGTAAAGCTCATTGTTGAACCTTCTCCACCATACTCCATCGATACATACTGGACCGAAGATCAAACGAACAACTTTTCTTTCAAAGCACGCAAGCAGATTTTCATCCGTTTTAGACAGTGTCCATGCTTCTGCCCCATACAGCAGGACCGGGATGATGAGGGTCTTATACAAGGTCTCCTCAAATGCCTTCTTAGCCCGAAGAAACAGCGGTTGGCAAGAGTAATTCTTTGCTTGATCTCTGCACTGATGTCGTTTTGCGATGTTATAGTGGAACCCAGGTAGACAAAGTCTTTGAAGACTTCGAAGTTATACCTATCCATCGTGACGTTTTGCCCGAGTTGTTGAGATTCCTTTCTCGATGATAGCATATACTTCGTCTTGTCCTCATTAACAGCCAAACCCATTTTCGCTGCTCCCAGTTCAATACTTGCAAACGCACTGGTAACAGCTCGCTTCGTCCTCCCAATGATATCAATATAATCCGCATAAGCAAGCATTTGAACTGACTTTTGAAAAATTGTACCTCTATTGTTGACGTTTGAGTTTCGTACAATTGCTTCAAGAGATAGCGCGTTTCGCTTTGCCTCAGACCTTTCTCGACATCAAAGGGTTCGGTGGTGTTCTTACCGACCTTGACGGAGCAGCGAAATTTCTCCATCGTCATCCTGTACAAGCGGACGAGATTGGCAGGGATTCCGAGATAAGACATGAATCTATATCGTTGTTCTCTGTCCACGCTATCACACGCGACTTTGAAATCGATAAAAAGGTGGTGTGTATCGATTTGGAACTCCTGGGTTTTTTCCAAAATCTGTCGAAGTGTGAACATCTGATCCAGGGTAGATTTTCCGGGCCTAAAACTACTCTGATAGGGGCCGATCAGCTCGCTGACAAACGGTTTTAGGCGTTCACACAGTACAGACGACAGGATTTTGTATGCGACGTTGAGGAGACTTATACCTCTGTAATTGGCACACGTCAGAGCATCCGCGCCAGCAGCTTTGTATGCTTTCAGCTTGGCTATCGCTGACAGAACTTCATTTAGGTCGTGTGGACGGAAATTTTGACCATCATTGTCCAGGTTGAATGGAATGTTCCGCCTAGCTGCGGAATTTTGGCTTTCCTCGCCGTTCAGCAGTCTGGAAAAGTGTTGTTTCCAGATCCTCAGCACGGACTATGTGTCCACTACCATATTCCCACTCTCATCCCGACAGGCTTCCGTTATAGCTTTGTAGCCCTGGGTGGATGGCCTCACCCTTTGGTAAAACTTTCGAACATCCCCTCTGCCGGTACAGTCCTCAATAGACTCGACCGCCCGCTTCGCATGCTCTCTCTCTTTTTTCTCCTTAGAAGTCAGCGTTCCTCCCTTCGTCTTTGCCCGTAGAGCTCCCGTGCATCTCTCTCAGTAGCTCTGGTTCTTGCCTGCAGCATTCTTTGGTAGGCCTCGTTCTTTGCTACATGCGCAAACCAGCATTCTTCGTCAAACCAGGGGTTTCGTTATGGTGGCTTTGTGAAACCCAGCACATTAGTGGCGGCACTACTGATGGAATTCTGGCAGTGCTTCCACAGGTCCTCCGTAGAAGAAGCATGGAGGCGGGCTTGCTGAGAGATAAAGAGAGATTCGGTCTGCAAAAGTCCTGGCGACCTCCTGCGATTTTAACCTCGCGACATTGAATCTTTTCACAGCATCCGTCTGTCGTTGTGGACATCCGCATCCGTACCTGGGCTACCACCAAGTAATGATCCGAGTCTATGTTGGCTCCTCGGAATGTTCGGACATCCAGGATACTGGAAGCATGTCTCGCGTCTATCGCAACATGATCAATCTGGTTGACGGTTAGTTGATCCGGAGACCGCCATCGCCAGGTCCCTTTGTGTATATTGAGGTGTGGGAATCAAGTGCTAGCTATGATAACATTTCGCTCCGCCGCAAAGTCAATCAGCCTGAGTCCGTTGCCGAAAGTGTTGTCGTGCAGGCTGTGTCCTTCGGCTATCGAACCAAAGATGCCCTCCTTTCCGATCTTGGCGTTGAAGTCACCAAGAATAATCTTGACGTCGTACTTGGGGCACCTATCATACGTTTCCTCGAGAAGATCGTAGAATTCTTCTTTGGTTGAGTCATCTTTTTCTTCCGTTGGGGCATGGACACAGATCAGCGTCATGTTTTTGAATTCCCCCAATAGAACCATTTTACTTATTCTCGAATTTCGCAAAAACAATAAAATTTATTTTAATACAATTTTTAAACAGAAGCTTTAAAGCTTTAAGAAAGTTTTAATATCTATTTGGTGGTGCAACAGCTCGAAGAGAACCAGGACCTCCGGTCCGAATGGCTAATGAGCAGCACTTTTCTTGACAAGAGCTAGTCTTAGAGACTATCTGAAAAACTTTGTTACAGCGGCTGAGAATCGAACCTAAGACCTTCTGCATGACAGTCCAACGCACTAACCATTATGCCAAGAGAAAATAATTTGGTTTTTAAATGTTTTTTTTGAATCTACATAGGTATCTAGGACCACTGGCATCTTAGCCCTTTGGCCCAATTAGCGCTGAAGTGCGCCATTTTGATACCATAACTCGTGTGAACCTGTGGATGGAAATAATATGGGGAATTGTGGACACATTTTCACAGAGTCAGTTTGGATTGCATTCAAAAAACGAGAGGATGTAGTAGGTTTTAATGTGTGGTATTGTGTGTTTCCTTTTGTACATTCATCAGGAACTTGGATCACTCACTCAACCGGACCAACACACGCATCCGAAATCATCTACACTATGCCAAGCTAGGCAGCTTGTTGAGTTATTCTGAAGCTGTAGCTTATCCGATTGAGTGATCATTCTTCCCGACTGCACCATCAACCCTCTGCTAGGTCGCGGTCTTAAAAATCAAACGGAGCCATTTCGTCATGTTGAGAAAAGAGATCAAGTCTTTGATCTTCTTTTCCGAAAGTTCGTCAAGGTTGTAAAAAAATATGACAAGAGCAGGGTATTTGTAGAAGAATAGAATTACTGTTTCCTTTTCAGGCTGATACCTACAGCTATGACATTGAGTGTTGTAAGAAATGCCTAGTTTCTCCTAGTAGCTCCATGATCTCATATTAGCAACGTTCATGACTTTGTCTTGTCTGGGTCTGCATATTAGATTAAGTATTAGCGGGTTTTACAAGGTGGCGCAAAAATAATCATCTTATCGCAAGATGTTATAATTTTTGCAAATGACGTCGTACGTCAATCGTATATGAAATTTTTGAACTAAAAAGCTGCATTATACAAACAAGCGATAGAGCGTTACACTCTGCAAGACTTATAGGGCATATAGGGCGTCCACAACGCCAGCTCGCCATCGTGTTGGGCTTCTGGATATGAGTCGCAGCTCCCTCCAACTCTTGTCTAGTTGGGCTGACTCCTCCTCGAGTGTCCTTCTCCATTAGCTTCTCGGTCGTCCAGCTCTTCTTCCTTCTTGAGTGAGCGGATTCCACTGCATTGCATGCGCCGTAATACAGTTGTCGCCTTTTCGAAGCGTGTGTCCGATCCACTGCCACTTTCGACGTCGTATAATAGAGTCAATAGGTTCCTGACCCGTTTCCCTGAGGAGCTCTTCGTTTGATATATGATTGGGCCAGAAAATCCTAAGGATGTTTCGTAGACATCTATTAATGAACGTTTGCAGCTTCTTAGTGACACCTACTGTTAATTTCCAAGTGCTGCAACCGTAAAGTAATACGGATTCGAAACAGCCGTAGCTTGGTTCTTAAGCTTAAAGAGTTATTCCTCCATATATCTCTAAGCATACCGAAAGCAGCCTTTGCCTTCCCGATTCGACTGCTGATGTCCTGTTCGGTGCCACCTTTGGTAGAGATGATACTTCCAAGGTATTGGAAGCTCTGTACTTTCTCTACCGGTTGTTGAGAAATATTTATAAGAGAAGATGACTGAGTTCCTAGGCTGATCATCTTTGTTTTGCCCGAGTTAATTTTCAGCCCTACGATTTCTGTTTCTCTCTCCACCCCTGTTGTCATTTGGTGGAGATCCATGATCCTATTGTTACCGAATTATCTAACGCGAATCTACGAAGATTTTTATGGGAATTTAAGTTTAGATTTATGACGGCGGAACAACAATCCGCAAAACACAAAACAAGATAGTTATTTAATTAAACGAATTAATTAAATACTCGAAAAGTCGAAATGCACGAAACGAGCCGGCGCGACGTGCGAAAAAAAAATTAATGACAACTGTCACTCGAAGGTGGGCGCGTTTAGAGAATTCGCAACAGGGAGCATAAAAAAATGCTGCCACCAAGCTAGCTCAGCGATGGGGTGGGTTCAGCGAAACGGTGGGCTGTATTAATTGGGGGATGATAAAAAAAAAATGTAAAAAATGAATTAAACCGAGTTGTAAAATAGGGTGTACCAAAGTTAAAATGGGCGCCAGTAATTTTTTTGTATGTTTTAGTTGTGAACTAAACAGGAAATTACAAACCTAGAATAAATAAGCTGAAAGAGAAGTTCCTTTCCAAACAAAAATAAAAGAGTATTTTAATTTTCCTGGAATCGGATTTTAATGAATTTTTATTTAAAACTATCTGGGAAACCTTTATAAATATAGGTATAAAACCCAGAATTTTTTCTAAAACAAATAAGAATTTACAAAGGTGTTTGGCAATTGGCAGATGGCCAATTTACAACAAAATATGTTTGAAAATGTAGAAAAAAAATGGAAAAGTGAAACAAGAACAATGGTTTTGTGCCACTACGGGACACGAAGGAAAATCACGTTAGGTAAAATTCCCGAACAACAACGGAATTTTAAGAACGGTCGCGGGTCCCGCAATCTCGGGAAGATAAAAGACGAAACGAAAGCCTACACGGGGTAAATCTAAGGCACTTAATAGCCTTCAAACAAAACAAAACGAATCAAAATTCTCCTAAGCACAATTCTACAAAACACTGTATACTTAGCTTCTTTTTTTCAGCGGATCCTGTCTCTTCTAGTCCGTCTCACCCCGGGCTCTATCTCCTCGAACAAGGGATACTTTCTCCAAGACAAGATTGAAATTTTGTTTTCCTCTTTGGATTCCCCAACTGGAATTCCTCTAACAAAAATTGATTGATCTTTCAGTTCACAACGAAAATTCTTTTTTCGATTTAATAATTTTTCCTTCTAAACTTTTCCTCGACTCAACTCTTTTGTAGCTTTCTAAAAAGTGCCTCTCAAAAGGCGAACTTCCCTCCTCCATTCGGCCACGACATATATGCCATCCTCTTCTGACCTTTGGTCCGTGTTGGTATTCTGTCGCGGATACAACACCCGGCTTTTTCGCTGGTGTGCATGCCGCTGTCGAATCCAGCCACGCATATATGGTCTCTTTCACATTGGTGATTTGAACACCAACCTTGGCTTAATGGACGAGTTCAGTTCTAATCCGTCAATTTCAAATGGTCTAAAAAGTTAAACGAAAAATTATTAAAGATCGCGAATAAAGTCCCCAGCCCAACCGGCCCAACTCAGAACTTGAAGAAAGCATTCTGTTAGATGGGATCCCATGCCATTTTCCCAACAAACCTTATGAGACAGGATCCGATGTTTCACGCGAAGTTTAACATATTTTAAACCCGTAGACTTTCGCGCAGACAATTAAGGATAAAGGGAATAACATCGCAACGTGATTTTACTTGGTGAGCCCGACACTTAAAATTGGGCAGAAGGCCATACTAAATTTATGTTGGTGTGAACTTGAAATCACACATGCCGTTGAACATGGGTCAAAATCTTCATGTTTTGCAATCCTGTGTGGACCATCTGTCGCACAGCCACATCTCTTGTGGACCATCTGTCGCACATTGTGTGTACTTGTGTGTTGGGGTCGTTGTGACTCATCCGTCACATATAGGTATATGGATTTTGGTGACCGCCTGTCACTCCACTTTGTATTTCGGAATCGAAGACCTAGTTTGATTGCATTTCCAGAATGCTTAAGAGTAGGACTCTGGATGGTGGAAACCAGGTTTCAACTGAGCTCTACAGCATTTTGGAGCCGCAATAGAAGGGAAGGTTGAAAAATGGATTGGGGAAAATTAAATAGGTAGGTGAAACTTGTTGTGGTAAATTTTACCGCAACACTATGAGAGAGCAAGCATACGTGCGTCGTCCGCATAGTCAAGATGTTTCAGGTGAGACGTCAGAGTCCATCGAATTCCTCCGTTTCCCGTCAAGGACGGTCGCAGGACAACGCTTATCACCAACAAAAACAATATTGGTGACAGAATGCAGCCCTGTCTGACTCCACTTTGGACTTCAAACCCTTCTGACAGCCTCCTTCGTGCGAAACGTGACATTTGGATCCATCATAAGTTGCCTTAATAATAGCTATTAATTTATCCAGGACACCCCTCTTGCGTAAAGCATGCCAAATAAATTCTCTATTGACGCTATCGAAAGCCTTCTCAAACTCGATGAATAGCAGGTGAAGTGGTGATCGATATTCGACGCACTGCTCAATTATCATCTTTAAGGTATTGATATGATCAATGCATGAGGATCCAACGTGGAAACCTGCTTGTTCGACATCAAGTGTGGCAGGCAGGACGAAAATCCTCCTCCCGTTTTCGCACTGTGTTAGGTCTACTTTTTTAGGGAGACTGACTATCATTTCCTTTTTCCACTCGTTCGGAAATCCTTCGGAGACCCAAGCTTTCTTTATGAGTGGATGCAGGAGTTCGCTCGATTTCGTTGGCGCCGCTTGTACAAGCTCTGCAGGAATGCCATCAAGTCCTACTGCTTTGTTGGTGCAAAGTGCAAACAGTGCATCAGTTAATGTCTGCTGACCGTCCGTTGCGTGTCAATAACTGTCAAGCCATCCTCGATCTCGAAGAGAACGATTTTGTTTTGAAAATCATCACCAGCGACGAGCCGCATTCCACTTTAAGCGGTTACGTCGATAAGCAAAATCTTCGTTTCGGGGGCACTGAAAATCCGCGTGCCATCCACAAAGAACCATTCCATCCACTCAAAGCCTCTGTTTGGTGTTGTATTATTTTGAGGACACAATCGGAAATACGGTCACTATTATCGGAGAACGCTACAGGGACAGGCCATGGGAAACGACTTCTTATTGCTGGAATTAGATCAGCGGGGCTTGGTGAATCTGTGGTTTCAACAAGCCGGTGCAACCGCACACACAGTAAGAGCCACAATGGATATTGTGAAAGAAATGTTTCCTGGTCGCGTTATCTCCCGTTTTAGCAATATGACATAGCCAGCAAGATTGCCCGATTTAACTATCATAGACCAAATTTGCAACTGGTAAAACTGCTCCACCTTTTGTAAAGAAAAATTCAGAGAATATCGCCCTTCATAACCAAAGGGTACTTCAATAAACATTCAGATTGTTGCTAATTGTAGTAATGTAATAATGGATGTAGGTATATTTGTCAAAATTAACAAATTCCGAACTTGAATATGTGCAAAGTTAACCCTAGCCTCTCCTTACTTAACTTGAATGGATTCCATCCGGAACGGATTTTTAAGTGACAAATTTCAAAAATCTGTTCGTATCAATTCTATTCCTATACCCACTTGTTCAAATTAATACCAAACTATGTAAGTATAAATAATAGACGCATGAAAAGATTATTTGAACATCTATCACCTAATGCTTCCCCAGCTCCAACTTCACGCTTTGTCTAACAAATCATCTTACTCCAACACAATGCGTGCAACTACCGCCGAACGTATCATAACCTGTAGCTGCCGCTCATGGCCCACAATGAATCTTAGCACGCAGGCACGCACATCCTCCTCACCACGGGTGCTACATTTCAGGCTATTTCTAATTAAAACATAATTCTTTCACCCTTGGAGTCCCCGTAAGAAATCATTTCACAGGGTTCCAACGACTTATAAAAAAAAAAGGCAAGAAAAAGTGTCAATGCAAAAATATATTTATTGTCAAGGTGAGACTGTGTAGGTTCGCGTGGGAGACCACGAAAGCAGAGGAAAGTGAGTATGAAATTCAGTAATTATAATCCCCCCTCCGCCTCAAAAAAAACAAAAAAAAACAAGACTAAAATGTACATGTTCCCATGATTAAAAAGCAACGGTTCCAACCTTCAAGTTCACGCACCAAAGTTGTTTTTGTGTTAATTTCCTTAGATACATATATTTTTCCTTCCTTAATTCCAAAACCACCCATGGGGGGCGCATGAGAAAAGGAATAAATTTCCTTTGCAATATCTTTAAAACCTCCGCCTGTGGAAAGGGTTATATTGCTGGGGTATCCGCATCCACGCCTTGATAACAATAAGCAGCAGGAAACCACAACAATAGGTAAGTCTTAAAATTTAGGACCGCAACCAGTGCTTCGCGACTTAGGCATATAGTAGTGAGCCAATGTAAAAATATTTTAAGGACGTGAAACTTCTGTGGTCATAAATATGAGTAACAACACAACCAAGCTCCATCCAGCCTGTCACCCCAGAATGTATAGGTCAAAAGGAATTTTTTGGTACATTTGTGCGCGTGTAGGAATTATGCACGCGGCCCCAAAATTGATCCTAGAAACGCACACGAGTAATAAAACGACAAAATTTATGCGATTGACCTGAGCAGAAAGTTGTATCACCAAAAGAAAATGTGCCAAAGAAGGAAGTCAAAGGCGTCGTTCGATGAATGTCAGCTAAATATATATAGGTGCTCGACCAGTCCACACCTTTAAGCACCCAGGTGGCAAGGCTATACGCATCAGGAGGTAAATTAAATTTTTTTTCAACCCATTCTAAGACTAAGGGCCACCACCCCCATTCCATTTCCCATAAAACTGAAATAACTCTATGACTGAGTATAATTCGGCCGAACCGGGTATAAAAGATGGTTAAACCCTAAGTACCGACTCACATACTCGCATCGGCAAATGATTTATTTTAATTTTCACTTTTATACTAGTTTTATGGGTCACGCCCCTTTAATAATTTGTAATAACAATTTTTATGCAAATTTATTGTTGAATAGGTAATACTTTTTTTTCGAATGATTTTTATGTGTCCATTAGAGGGTGGTTCGGCGTAATCTCTTTACTCTGGTATGTTGTAACTTGATTATATTATTGTCGTCCTTTAGTTTGGATTTGCTTTTAATCAAATTTTGTTAAAGGAGTGACAACGAAACAAGTGTAAATTTGGGTTTGGTGGCGTCTTTTTTGCTGTTCTAATCATAGACAAAAGCATAAAAAGCACGTTAATATGTGACGTTTATAATGATTTGATATATTTCCTTGTTTTATATATAAATTTTAGATAAAGAATTTGGTTGTATTCAGATGGTTAACTTACACGGTTGATACCCAACTTTATTTTCGGAACTTACAGAAAACCTCAACTTTTATGTTTGGAACATTTTGGTTCAGTTCATAAAATATCAAAAATAATGACAATAATTGAATAGAACAATACGATATCTGAGATTAGATTAAGAATTTTTTATTTTTCAATTTTTTTTATATACAATTTGACTTAGACTAACTTATTACTATAGATGAAGTCATATTGGCTTATATTATTCTATTTGCTAACAATATCATATTAATGTTTTCTGAATCTAATTCATCGATTTTTAATCTGTAAACATCTATACCGGCGGCGGTAGGGTAAACCAAACGTATACGTTCCGTGTAACTCGTTACGGTTACACGTTCCGTGTAGCTGTTTACTGTTTACATTGGGAATATTTCGTACACACTGAAAACTTTGAGGCACCTCTAAAAGAGTTCGCCTTGAGTATCAATGGATTCAAATAACGACTTCAGTACTTTCCAGTGATAATTAGAACCAAATATTTTCATTCCCTAAGATTTCTTCACCTCTTACCCAATGTGTCAAAAAGACGAGATTTCATTACAGGTTGCTTCAATATTTTAAAGAAGTCCCTTTAGTATTCCCATTAGTAATGTACGATTGCATTTTCCCCCTGTGCAGGGACGGGTTAGAATATTCCTGCAGCGCCTCCCCGCTTGTCGTAAAAGGCGACTAAAGGAGTAAATACATCTAGGCCACAAACAGCAAGGTGAACCTAGCGACACGTAACACCTATAAACTTTCCCAAAAGTGTGCATGCCAGTCCCTGGGTTGGCACGACTGGAGATCACCGGTGCCGTAAAAGAGAGATCAAATACAAAACTGGAGCATGCACACGTCGATACTTACAACGGATTTTGTGAATTCAAGCATTATGGAAGTACTCGTCCGAAATGACACTACCCCGCCAGGCACTACCATTGTTACACATGGTACTGATCCTGGACCGAGCAGCAATGCTCGGGTCAGAGCTAGACGGATTCCGGGGGCTAGCAAAGTAATGCAGCAGATTATACAAAATCTGAGAGTTGCGAGTTGGAACGTTGGCAGTATGACAGGTCGAAGCTTCGAGCTGGAAGAGATGATGAAAAGAAGGCGAGTGGACATCTTATGTGTTCAAGAAACAAAATGGCGAAACACGGGAAACAGGGCCCGTTTCTTGGATACGAGGACAAAAAACTATAAGATGTTCTACTATGGAACGGAAAAGGGTAAAAACGGAATCGGAATCATCCTTGCAAAACATCTATTAGGCAGCGTATTGACCATTTCGAAATCCAGCGACCGTTTGATGTCCCTTAAATTGGTGATTAAAGGAAAGTTGTGGAATATTGTCACTGCATATGCTCCCCAAATTGGATGTGAGCAGGTGGAAAAAGATGCATTTTGGCTAGACTTTCACAATCTACTTAAGGACATCCCAAAGGAAGAGTTTTTGTTCGTAGGCGGAGATTTGAACGGACATGTCGGCAAGACAAACGAAGACTATGAAGATTGCCATGGAGGCCTCGGATACGGCACCAGGAACCCTCCTGGTGAAGACATCCTGAGCATGTGCAAAACATACGGTCTTATCGTACTAAATACCATGTTCGTCAAACAAAGCCGACACCTGGTCACTTACAGCAGTGGTGGAAATGAAACCCAGATTGATTACCATTTGGTATCTAGTTTCATGAAGCCCCGGGTAAAAGATTGCAAAGTGATACTAGGAGAAGCGATCGCCCACCAACACCGTCTCCTACTGACAGAATTTTTTATGGAGACAGTGAACGACAACAAACATACAAAAACTTTTGGGAAGATCAAATGGTATAATCTGGATAAGGAAAAAGGCGAAGCTTTCATTTCGAATATGCAAAACGTTCTGTATAACAACACCGATATAGTTCGAAATGAAGAGAGTACAGCACAAAGTATGTGGGATCTCCTACAGAGAACTTGCAAAGAAAAAGCCAAAACCCTGTTAGGGGTTTCAAAAGGACACAACCAACAAGGCAAAGAAACATGGTGGTGGAATGATGAAGCTAAATCAGTTATAAGTAAAAAGAAAATGGCTTTCAAGGCTTGGTCGAAGTGCCCCTCTAATGATACAGAGCAAAAGTCACGCCTCGAAGTGGAATATAGAAACTGCAAGAAAGAAGCGAAGAAGAAGTGCGCCCAAATTCAAGCAAAGAATACAGAAAACCTGTATCGGGAGCTGGATGAAATTTCTACCCCGACAGCTGGTGCTATTCAAGAGCTACGGCAAAACACGAATAAGGGCGCAACTATCTTCAAAATAGCCGCTCAAAGAAGAAGAAATGCCCAGGAGATTTGTTCGCCAAAGTTCATTAACAATGCTCAAGGCCAACTTCTTGTGGAAGACAACGAAATTCTTCACAGGTGGCGACAGTATTGTGACGGACTTCTAAACGAACAATTTCCAAGGCTGTACTTTCCAATAGCTTCACCTAACTTAAGCGAAGTATCCGACGTCACAGTCGAAGAAGTTAGTGAGGCGGTAAAATACTCCAAAAAGGGAAAAGCTGTTGGCCCAGACGAAATACCCTCAGAGTTTTGGAAAAAGATGGGAGACATCGGGTTTAGATGGCTCATGATTCTTGTCTCCAAACTTATACGAGGTGATCGCATGCCTAATCAATGGAGGGAAAGTTACCTTCTTCCAATTTATAAAGGAAAGGGTGATACTCGAAGCTGTGATAATTACCGTTCGATTAAGCTGATGTCACACACCATGAAGATCGTTGAGCGAGTCTTGGGTAGCCGACTGCGAAAAATAATTAGGCTATCTGATGACCAGTGCGGGTTTGTCGGGGGTAAGTCAACCACGGATGCAATCCAGAGTATAAGAATAATTATGGAAAAATATCGTATTGGTTGATTTTGAAAAAGCATTCGATCGGCAACTACGAGATCTAATATGGGTGGCCCTCAGGCAACGAGGAGTTCCAGATGGAGCAGTTACTAAAGTAAGATGCGCAGCTGGAGTCACCGAAGAATTCGAAATCACAGTAGGTGTACACCAGGGAAGTGTCTTGAGTCCCCTGCTCTTTATTACAGTTCTTGATTACCTGCTTGAAGGCAAAGTGACGGATCCAAAAGTGCATCAGTTATTCTTTGCCATCATAAGTGAAGACCCGATATCCCTACAACGAGCACTTGACGTGTGGGTGGATGTTCTAGAAGGAAGTGGGTACCGCATAAGCGCGAAAAAGACAGAATACCTATGCTGCCCATTTTCTGATCCACACAGGCCTATTCCAGACATTTATTTGAATGGAGTAGTGCTTCCCAAGTGTGAAAAGTTTAAATATCTGGGGTCTATGATAAATAACGAAGCTACTTGTGATGACGATATCAATCATCGCGTAAGCGTAGGGTGGATGAAGTGGCGGGAAAATTCTGCTATCTTCTGTGACCGAAAAATGCCCCCTTAGCTGAAAGGAAAGCTCTACACTTCAGTTGTGCGTCCAGCACTCACATACGGTTCACAATGTTGGACAATGTACAAAAAGTATGAGAGTAAGCTAACGGCAGCTGAGATGAAGATGCTTCGTATGACAGCAGGAGTTACAAAGCTTGATCGAATTAGAAGTACGAAGATCCGAGGAAGCCTTCATGTTAAGAATACCATTTCCCAAAAAATTGAACACGACCGACTCAGTTGGTATTGCCATGTCCAAAGGAGAGATCCTGAGAACCCCGTCAAAAAGGCAATATCATACAACGTTCCAATTCGGAATAAAAAGAAAGGTAGGCCTAAACACTCCTGGTACAAACAAATGCAAAAACACCAGCATTCAGTTGGCCTCAGAAATGGAACAATACAAAACCGGGAGGCTTGCCGCCGATTTCTGAGGTCAACCCGGCGAACCCACAGGCGGATCACTAGTGTGAAGCAGATACGTGGGAGAGTTATGATCCCCTCGACATCGAGATCATAACAGCGCCGAAACAAGGAAGAAGAAGAAGAATGTACGATTGCATTTTATATAATGCTCCGGAAGAATGCATTTTCAGAGTTGATATGGAAAATGCATTTTCGGGGCAATCAGAAACGTCAAAAAATCGGACGATTAAGAAAAAATACATCCAAGAACCTGATTACACGATTCGTCTTTCATCTTTTTGACATATTTGGCGTGAGGTGAAGAAGAGTAGTGGATTTAATCTAAGTTTTTACCCCCCTCACCCAAACTTTCAAATAGACGAAAGAAAAATAATCGTGTAATCAGGGTTCAAGAGTCAGACTGAAGTCGGTAATTCAGGTGGATTTTATTAGATGCAGTCTTTGAATATAAAAATCAAGTAAATTTTGCCATTGTCAAAAATTCTAATGAGAAGTTATGTTTAACAGCATATTTGATGAATGTGAGTGAACGCTATTGTGCTTTTGCTTTTTAAACAAATTTGCGAATGTGATTGTTCCTATTAATTCTCGGAGCAAACAGTTGTAGTATGTATTTTGTATTAGATAACATCTCTGTTTGAATTTATGGGGACAAACATAATGTTGTATCAAATAATATCCCTGTTTACACATAAGTCTGAGAAACTTTACGTTACGTAGCGGATTCCGGTGATGCGTTCTTTTTCTAACAATATTTACACTTCGCCTTAACTGAATTAGCACACACATTTTCTGTGGTATGTTGTCCATTTTTTCATAACTTTGAGCGTTAATGTATCATTTGATGATGCTTACCGTTTGCTTGTGATGTTAAGAAAACAATTCAGAAAGACTAATTCAAAAAGTACCACTATTTTTTTTCTCTCTTGCAAAGAGTTCCATATGGAAAAATGCAGATTTTGTTTGCGTCAATTGAATAAACACAACTATTAAAATTGCAAATAAAAGCTAACGGAATGAAATGAAACAAGTTTTTCTTTAAATATTTTTTTATTGGTTATTTCTAGTAGTGGGTACTGCCACCTTTATTGGTAAATAATTACTTCATAAAATCGGCCCGGCAGAGAATCGTATAGGCTCTTTAAGTAGTCCAGCAAAATTTCTCTCCAGGCTAATTTAATTGCTGCAATTAGGATTCTCTGTCCTCAAACTGACGGCCAGACTCATTAACTTTTCGTACCAACCATGCCCTACATTTTCTTTAAGGTTCAGGTCGGGTGAGTACGGCGGCCATTAAAGCAATTCCACATTCTAGTCCTGTATCCAATTTTTGACAATGCAAATTTAGGAAAATTTTCTCCAGGATTCCTTTACAGGTAATTATAGTCATTTTTGACGTTCGCAACTCAAGTTAAACAGTCCCATAGTGATAGTAGCTTACTGCTCCGCATATACCATAACTCCACCTTCTCGACTATGATGCCGCGCTAAAATTCGTTCTTTTTCCCTCACATCTTAAAATTTCTCTTCGATTAACTGCAGTTGTTGCCGTTATTTTACCTCCTTTGATGTTTTTCCCGTATAAACTTTTATTTCTTAGGTAGGAATAGACAATACTAAAACTTCGTTCAATTTTGGTAGCTATAGCTATAGCACGCCCGGTTAGTCCTTTTGTTCTTTTAACAAATCGATTTTAGATCTTTCGACACTATTTAAAGCTTTGGATCTACCCATTTTTACTTGCGATATAGGTACTATAGGGCAAGTTCTGCATTTGGAAAAAAAATCGAACTCGAGATTTTGATCAAAGTTGACATTACGATGATAGCGAAGACGAATAAAGTGGGTCCGGCAATTCCGTCTGTCTGTCTGTATGTCTGTACCTCTATCTAGAGCCTAAGCCACTGGACCTATTTTCTTCAAACTCGGTAGTTAAGGGCCTTCGGTGATTCCCTAGAGGAGAAATTGAAATTTTTTTTTTAGCTCTAAAACTAACGGTACCCCCCATACACCCGTAATGCAAAATCTTATTTATATCGAAAACGGCTCTAACGATTTTGATAAAAAAAAATTAGGTGTGATATTATGGACATGGACTACGTTTTGGTAAAAAAAAAAATTTGGGGCCAAATGTTATTAACGGTACCTGTCATAGAACCGTTTTTTTGATTTTCGACTTTCTCATTAACGGCTCTAACGATTTTAACCAAACATTTTCAGCAAGAGTCCCCCTTAGTTTAAAATAATATTGTATATAAAAATATTCGAAAAATTATTTGTTGGGTTATTTTGAAAAAAAATTTTTTTTGAAAAATCAATATCTTTAAAACCTATGAACGATTATTTTTTGAAATTATTTCCTAAAATCAATATTATTTAATACTTAAAATTCGCATCCCACATTTTTTTCTTGAAAAATTTTAAAGAAATTTCTTAAAAAATATATTTAATAATAAAACGATTTTTTAAAGTTCGTTTGCATAAATTCATACTTTTCTAGAACTCAGACGGCAATTTCATTTTAAATTCATGTTTTATATTTATAAAATGTATCTTAAATTCCAAAGTACTTTTACATAAGAGCAAGTTCGTGCGATCCAGTCGTGCATTTTGTTTTTAATTTCAATTAAACGGCTAAATTTCACTCAAAACACTTCAACTTTTGATTAAATGTGTCAATCACCTCAAAACTCTCATTAACAATGAAAATAATGACCGTGTGTCTATTCAGTTGACGCAAAAAAAAACTGAACATAGCGGTACTTTTTAAATTATTCTTTCTGATTTGTTTTCTCAATATCATAAACAAACAGTAAGCATCATCAATGATACATTAACGCTCAAAGTTTGAAAAAAATGAACAACAAATTTCAAAAAATGTTAGTGCTTATTCAGTTGAATCGAAGGGTATCTTTTGAAATAAATCGGTTTGCTATAAAATTTCCGTTTTTTGTGCATTGGCGTATCAACAAATATTTCCAAAAATATATGTTCGAATTTTTTTAAAGATATCTATATATACTGTGTAACCCCAGCAATAATCACACCGTTGTACATCTGGGGCGTGATAGGCCCCAGGTGTGCATAAAAGGGTTAAAGGGCCCATTTTTGTTATTACATTAGGACTCTCTCTCTCGTCTAGATATGCACTTGGGCCATACATGTATTTGATTAAAATAATTAAAAATTAAGAGATATGAATGTGTCTTTATATAGCTGCAAGCAAAAAAATAGCAGTTCAACAGAAAATAAATTTATTTTTGAATAAAAAATAAAAAGACGTTTGATTTTATTAAACGTAAAACTTTTTATAATAAATTGAAATGTTCTTATAATAAAAATCAAACTTTTACTAATTGGTCATTAATTTAACAATAATAAAAAATAAGATAGGTTTGAAAGTAAAGGGGGCAATTTAAAAGCAGTTCTTTTCCATTTTTGCATAATTTGATTAAAAAATCTTTTAAAAAAAAAGTAAAATTCAATGCTATTTTTGTCAAATTAAGCTAGTATTTAGTAGCATGGCCATTATTTTGTATTAGAGCTTCGCAACGAGCGATGCTTCATTGAGTCGACAAGCCACTCAAATTTTTGCGGTGTTATTGATTTCCAAGCCTTCTCAACTATGCCTCATAACTCTTTATTGTTTTTTGGTTTTGCATTCCAGACTTCTTTTTTTATGTCCACACAAAGATTCTCATTAGGATTGAGGTCAGGGGACTGAGCAGCCTATACTCCATAATCTCAATCATCTTGTCCTGAAACCAGCAACTCTGCTAATGTGCTTTGGATCATTATCCTTCTGAAAGACCCATTTAAGCAGCATTTCGAATCGGCATATGGTAGCATTATGCTTGTACTTTGTATCCAATATATTGGACCAACTCCACAGTTTGAGAAGCATCCCCATACCATAACATCATGGTCCTTCCTATTTTAGTGTTTTTGTGGTGTATCTAGGATCATAGTCGGTACTTGATGGTCGCCTTACATGCTGCCGAGATCCTTTGCAACAATTTTACTTTCGTTAGTGCCAAGAATATTCCTTCACTTTTCAGGAACGCAACCCAAAAGCTCTCGCACAGACCTAATTCTTTTGGTTGGGTGGTTTTTTTTTTAGAACTGATGGGAAGTTCCATGGACTGCTGGCATTTAAATTGTGTTCCCTAAATCGTCTTCTCACTGAATGGACACCGCATGGTAAATCAAGTTCACCCACTATTTCCGTATAGCTGCTGCAGTAGGATGCGTTCTTGAAAACCGAATAAAAGGTCTTAGAACTTGTTTACGCCCTCAAGTTTCAACTTTTTCTTCAAATTTTATGGCGTTCCTTACCATTTTCACTGAACAACCGACAAGATCCTGAACTTCCTTTAAGGTTTTGCCGTCTATAATAAGCCTTTGAATAAGTTTGCGTCTTTCTTGTGTGCAGTGTTTAGTACGACCCACTTCAAAGCTAACTTTACTATAAATGACTAGAAAATAATTTTTTTCTGCGAGTTTTCTAGTTTCTGTTATTGTTTGATAAAAAGATAAATCTATAGGTACCTAAATACCCATATGCACTCTTCCCATGCATCTTATTTAGTACTAAAATATACCTACATACTAGATATCTACAAAAAACGGTGGCTCCACCAGTGAAAACTTTACCCTTGCTCGACTTTATCTAAGTAAAATTTGTTATTCTAAGAATTCTACTAAGTAGGGCATTGGGGCATAGGTATTCCGGAAATACCCATCCAAAAAGATACAAAAAAACACTTTTTGTCTTTTTGGAAAACTTACGAGGGAAAAAAATAACCAAACCAAAAAAAATCAGACTAAGGTAGGTAACTAACATATTTATGTGTTCTCAACCTATCATCCACTTGACAATGAACCCACGAACCAAAAGGAACGAAAAAATGACGCAAAAGACCATTACTATTTAATAGATAGGTATACCTACGATCTAGCAAAAATTTCAACCCTTGCCCCTTTCCGTCTGATGTTTGGATACATACATATAGGTATATACCAGTAGATATCTAGATAGGTGTACCTACCATAGGTAGGTCTAACTCACTATAGCTTTACCTTCAAATCGCTGCTCATAGGTACCAACAAAATGTCCCTTACTCGTTGGGGCCTATTTTATATTTTTTGAGAAAAGAAATCGAAAATGCTGTTTAGCTGCAGGGTGTATCTGAATATGGGATATAAGAGGAGCTAAGGCGGAAAAGGCAAAGTGTGTTATTTTGCTATTTCTCTATACCTACCTATGCGCCAAAATATAATAAATCAACAACGCTTGTGTGTCACCGGCTTTCATCTCACCGACTCTCTCCCCTCACCCATCAAACACAGCAATGACAAAAACACAAGTGCAACCTTACGCCATCCAAAGCTGTTTTACTTTAACACAAAGAAACCAAACGAAAAAAAAAAACAGAATCATCATAGTGCGTTTTTATTACGTTTTTTTTTTTTTGTATTCCCATCAGTACTTTTATGTGTGTATGCATGCATGCGTATCTACGTAGGTATATAACAGATACACAATCCCCAAATTCAAATGGACTCTTTTCATGCACAGTATTCCTATTTTCCCCTTGCAATCTAAGCTTACATCTATATACTTTTCGGAGGGGAAAGTGTAAAAAGTGCGTTTCATGATTAGCAAAAAAAAAAATAATTTCCAACCTACCTACCTACCTATTTTCTGTTTTCTGATGATTTGGTTGTTTTTGCTTGATTCATAATGAGAGCGTGTTCCCCTTCTCTGCTTCCAGGACCAGGACCAAATAGGTTGCCAGGACAGGAACAAAGTTGCTTATGTAGATATATGTATTGTATAGGTAGGATTTCGATGTGTGGGTATAGGTAAATGCATGTCGTAATTATCATAGAAATGAATCCTTACAGGGCTTAGGTATTCTAAGTATTTACAAATTAGACCTACGATTTGAAAGGTAAAAACAAATTACCTTGTGATAGTCTAAAAAGAAATTATAATCTAGCTAGGTTGCCTATAGATACCTAAGACCATCTTCAGACTTAAAGAATGGTCATAGTCTAAGATAGGTATCAAAAAATTAAGAACAAATCGAACAAAGTTGTTCTATTCAATTCGGATCTTCATTTTTCATCAAGTTTGCACTTTTACAGAAGGGATTCTTACTACCCTTAAAATGATTTAGCACAGTGCGAGGGTTTGTTTTTGTCTCCGGAAGTTCTTGAATTACCATACCTACCTAGATCAAACCTTCAAATGACAAAAACTTCTGATAATAAAGGAAGATATTGTATTTTGACCGGTGTGCCTAGCGGAATCATATTCTGTTTCGTGTTTTTGAGACTCATTCAGATAGGATGATCAAACCATCTTCGTTAAGGGTAGGTTAGAAGCTATCGGTCTAGCTATAGGTAGGTAAGTAGGAGAAAGCTTCTTTGGTTATTTTTTAAAATCTGTTTTTCGACATCTTGAACGCCTAGACAAATTATATACGAGTACCTAGCTAATGAGATTTATAAATGTTATCCGTGGTGGCAAAGCCAATTTTTTAGGGTTCCAAAACCCCAAAACCCGGTAGGTACTTACTTATCTATCAAGGTATGTATATACTACCTAGGGTTGCCAGATTTTTCTTACACCTCGGCGGGATAAATGGCTAAAATAATGAAAAATCCCGGGATTTCAACATACCTACCTACCTATTGCCCGGGACAAAATAAAAAATTATAATAGTGCGTAAGATCAAAATAAATAAATTCATTTATTAATTACTAATTAAATGACTTTTTTGTTATTTGTCATTTGCAAATATTTTTCTTTGCCAATTTTAATGACAGATGTCAGTTTGCAAAAATAAAATCTTCGTTAAGTTAGGTTTGTTTGATTTAAATTTTAAAAGCAATTTCTTAAGGTTAAATCACAATGCACCGATTGTTCCTTAAAAATGAAAGATATTTAGGTACCTACATTAGAAATTATTTTGTGAGTTTGAGCCCCAACCCGGGAAAAAAGCTGCCCCGGGGGACAGTTGAATTTATGTCTTTAATCCGGGAAGTCCCTTCCGTTTTCTAGTTTTAGTTATAGGTATTAGTAGTTAGCAAGTGTACCTAGTAGGTAGGTACTTACAAAACATTTTTAATGTTAGCCTAAGGCAAGACACTACGTGTAAAGGTAGACATAGATAAGTGGTTAAGATGTGTCAGTCGTAGGGAAATCTGCAAACCTAGGTAGGTACCTTCCTATCAATCTCTTAACAGGTCTTTTACATACCTACACACAAATATATTTTTTACTTAGTTAGGTACCTACTTAGGTAATATAAGTAGGCACATACTTAGGTATATAGATATGAACCTATCTACGCTTAAAACAATAACATTTTTAGATCTGCTGATTTAAGCTTCTCGATCAAAACAAGTTTTATTCTATTCTATTTTGTTGAGGGTACCTATTTACGTATACCTATGAATGTAGGTAGGTATATACCTACCTTACCTATTGTTTTTTTCTAAATTATTTTTTTTTTCTTTTTATTGTTTCTAAGCACTTATGTTTGTAGGCAAACGCAAAACACACTCAAATTCCTTTATATTTTAGTTACATATACCTACCTACCTACCTACTATACTAATGCCAAATACCTACACACATCAATAATATTATACCTACCTATTCCCCATTTTACATAGTGCGTTGATATGTTTTTTTTTGTTTTTTCTTTAAAAATTTTGGCAGCAAACGAATTCTGCAATGGCGCTTGTGCTTTTCCAATAGGAAGCTACGCAATACACGCAACACGCAGCCATACAAAAACCAACCGCATATGAGTGAGCGAGATGCCATATTAAAAATTCAAAAGTTAGTGAGCCCCAAAAATAGTGCGTGCTTTTAACAAGAAGCATTCACACTCATACAATCATAATTAATGTGCGTGGGCTTTTCAGTACAAAATTCTTACATTTTATTTGATATGAAGCCAGAGCCAGATATCAAAATCATGATAAAGTGTAAACAAGTGCACGCATACTCCCAAACAAAAAACTTTTAATGCTCCACGCAACGTGCCCTCTGCTCTAAGCTCAAATATTTAATTTTAAGAGAATATTTCTGCTCAGAGATATTATACTGTACGTTTAACTAGGCATAAAAAGCTTTCGTTACTCAACGAAATGTTTCGTTTGGCAAAGAATGACCATATTTTGGTAGTGTGCAAGCGAAAATAAGTATAAATATTGCAAAAATAATGCAAAAGTATTAGTGGCCAGGCCTAGCAGAGCCTGCATGATGAACAGCGGAGCTTAAACTCAACTACCTATACTTTATTATGTGTGAGTGTAAGTTAGATGGATGGAGTTGGATACCTACTCGATTTGGGTCTCTTTTTTGGGGATAGTTTCTATGAGTTCCGGTTCGATTGCAAGACCAGGATAGAAATATTAAATGTGGTGCATGGGCGTTTTTGGGCTTTGACCAACTCGACTTAATAGTAACCATAGCTAGGTAGGTATATTTACATACTTAGTACCTACCTAACTCTGTTGTTGCCCTTACCCTTCCTCTGCTGCATAGCTTTTCTTAAAACTAAAAACAATAAGTCAGGAAAGGGGATTGTTAGAGCAAAAATATGCGCGGTTGCGAAAGTAACAATTTTCCCACGCTCTTACATTGCGAACTTCATGATTAGATGTAGGTAAGTACTGCTTGTACTGCACACTGATCAACGTTTTATTTGTTACTGTAGCTGCAGGGGAAGTATATAGTTCAGATAAAGATCAAAATACGATAAGTAAAGGGTGGTTAAATTTTAAGGGCCGATGTTGAATGTGAACTACACCTAAACGTCAAGTTTTTTTCTGCATTTCATTTGACATTTCTCAATTTCATACTAACTCAATTTGAGCCATGGAAAGATGTACAAATCGAGCAACGCGTTAAAGTTATTCAGGCTTATTCAGTGCATCATGCTCGTACAGCTCGTACTGCAGAAAATATTGCTGCTGTTCGCGAAAGTGTGGCTGAAGAGCCGTCCGCCAACAACTCGTCGTCGTGCCCAACAATTGCACCTCTCACGCTCGTCCTTGATGAACATAATGCATAAAGACTTGCACTTACACGCTTACAAGGTGCAATTGACTCAAGAACTAAAGCCTCTTGACCATTTCAAGCGTCGCGTCGTCAATGGTCAGAATGGTAGCAAGAAATGCTAACAGAGTGGATGATCATTTTTCAAAGAAAACCATCTTCAGAGCACATTTTCACCTCAGTGGATTCGTCAATAAGCAGAATTGCCGCATTTGGGCGAATGATAATCCAAGAGTGATTGTTGAAAAACAAATGCACCCACAAAGAGTGACTGTTTGGTGCGGTTCATAGGCTGGCGGCATCATCGGGCCGTATTTTTTCCAAAATGAGGCCAGTCGGGCAGTTACTGTGAATGGTGTTCGCTATCGTGAGATGATAACGAACGTTTCATGGCCCGAATTGGAAGATATGGATGTGGACGATACGTGGACGATACAGGACGGTGCCACTTGCCAGACAGCTAACGAAACAATGGCTCTTTTGCGGGACAAATTCAATGGCCGTGTTATCTGACGTGGTGGCGATGTCAATTGGCCGCCAAGATCATGTTATTTGACACCGTTTGACTTCTTTCTTTGGGGTTATTTAAAAGAAAAGGTGTACGTCGATAAGCCAGCAATAATTCAAGAGCTAAAGGATGAGATAATTCAGCACATTAACGGCATAGAACCTCAATTACGCCACAGCGTCATCGAAAATTTGGACCATCGGATGGAGGTGTGCCGTCGAGGTCGCGGCGGCCATTTGACCGATATTTTGTTCCGTACAATGATTGAACCATACCAATATTATCATAATAAAAAGAAATGACAATAATTTCCTAAATAATTTGTGTTTTATTCAAAATTGACATCGGCCCTTAAAATTTAACCACCCTTTATTTAGCCTACAGATGAAAAACAAATGTTTTGGAAAAGTAGCGATTTACTTCTCAACATATAGTTTTCTTTTATCTCGATACATTTGATCCAGCGATGCTCCAACTTCTTTATTTATTCCATCCGAAAATTAGGTTTTCTCGAGGTCTGCAAAGTAGGCCTTCGGGGCCTCATTCGACTCAAATTTCTGCCCGGAATGAGATTTTTTCAAGTTTGCAAACAATACAAAGTTCGACCAATTTTGAGATGCCTACTGTTTCAGAGTTCGGGGATTTTTGACACGTTATCCTTCGTGGTAGCCATTTTCGGGGCACCTGCGCGGAGCCCATCAAAAACCGATGTGCGACCACGTTGAAACTGGTTATACTAATTTTTGACGATCGCCATCGAAGGAGAAGAGTCACCGTACACAGCATTCAAGCGCTCTTTGATATCGCTGCGCGATTCCCTTCCAAAAACAAGAATCGAATCACCGACCGATATTGCTCTTTTTCCATTTTTTCTTAAATTCGTGGACAAGCTGGCTTCCACACGTGGTCAAAACAAGACTACAAGTCCGATTCGGCTGAAATTTTGACAGTAACCGTCTAAGAGAATGTACTAGACGATAATAAATCTCTCTTGCGATACTGGCCTTCGGGGGGTACTTATCGGACCACCCTCGTATACATACGTAAGTAAATAGAGTTGTGTTGGACTCTCAAGCCGGAGGTCTGGGTTCGATACCCACTTCACCTGCCGTCCGAAAATGTTCTTCAGGAGTATTGCCTCTTGCGAAAAAGTGACAAATTTTCCAAAAGCAAATTGTAGGCCCGCACCATTCCTGCTGACAAAACGCATACAGAAATGATTATAGAGTTTTTATCTAAGAACTAAGTTTAGGTTCTTTGCAAGCCGTTGGTATTTTATTTGTGTAGGTACCTATAAATACGTCATAACATAATTGAATGTTTGTAGGAATTGAAATATGTAAATAAAATATTTAATAGAAAAAGACCTGAAAATGATAAAAACTATATACCTATGTTATGTACATTTAGAGATCTGTAGACGAGGTTTAAAGTAGATTTCTGAGCTCAATTTTTTAGGGATTCCTATAGGTTCACTGAACTAATATCATCTATTAAATTAAACTTTAAATCTAGATGCTTTGTGAAAATGGCTTAAAACTTGGTTTTATGTTTTTATATTTAGGTTGCTTGGCACCAAAATAATAACTAGGTACCAAGTTATTATTTTGGTGCCATAGTTATAGTACCTTCTGAGAAACTTTTATAAGAGTTTTTGACCATCTGTGTTTTCGCCATTTTTATTTAAAAAGTGAACTAAACTTAAGCTACATTCTTTCTAAATCATAAAGTTAATAAAGGTTTTATGTTATCGTGGCATTTTTTTAATATAAGCAAGTCGTAGATACTAAAAAAAGAAAAGTTAAAATATAATAAAATCTCATAAGTACCATTTTAAAAAACTTAAAATGATCATTATTTTATAGCCCCTCTTAAAATTGTAGACCAATTTAAATTATTTTCCATATTTAATAGAGCTCATGCTTTTTATAAGTTACTTTATCTGAGAATATGACCGAAGCTCTCAACTATGTAGATATCTATTATAGATTTCTAACCTTAAAATTGTATTTTAACAAACTTTATATGTATATTACCCCTTGGCGTAATGGTTAGTGCGTTGGACTGGGTTCGATTCTCAGCCGCTGCAAAAAAGTTTCTAAGGGGTGTAGTGTACTTGCCTCTTGCAAGGAATTGTTAATTATCAAGTAAGGTGCCAGTGATTAGCCGTTCGAAATCGAGAGCAAATTATAGATCCCCTCCATTTCCGGTAACACGCAAACAGGTATGGTTGAGCCTATAAATAATATTAATCTATGTAGGTTTAAAGAGAAGATATCTATGTATGTACATACCTAGTAAAAATTAGTTTGACGCCATTGTTCTTTCTATACCTACAAGCTTCACGAACTTCTTTTAGATAAAAACTTTTTCGATATAATAAAATATAAAGATGGTAGGTATCTATCCCTGAAAATCTCAGGGATTATCATTTGATTTGTAGATTTTGAATTTTTCGAAACGAAAAGCAGGATCCTGTTTTCGAGCACTATTTCAATTATTCAACTCTGGCGGGAGTAAATTGTATCTATAGAAGGAAAAGATAACAAATACCTATTTAGGCACTTAAGAGACATGAGCTCTTCGAGAACCGAGGGCTTTCGTGCGTGCAGGAATGAGGAACTTGCAATTTTCTACCTAGTTCAAATGGCTAAGATAAGAGCCATTCTTTCATGACAAGGGATTGTCTTGGAGGATTTGTCACTTCCACACAAGAGAAAGGACCCCCGCGTTTCATTGGCGGCAGCTGAGAAGCAATCCGAGATCATCACGTTACACTCAAAGGCAATATTCATTATATGTATATGTACGAGTACCTACAATATACAGTAGGTAGGTACTTATCTTGTGCAATACCTGAGGATTTTTATTTTTAAGACTTGTTTGCTTCGTTGTGTTCAATTCATCATTTCATAGAGAAATAGTGACTTTTTGGAAAATTTCTTGCGACTTCTAGAAACTGTTTATCAGATCTATTTATTTTCAGCCTACGGCAACACTCAAAATTCAGGACAATCACTTTACCTATGGCTGTAAATATACATGGATGTGTAGGTACACACGCATTTAACAAATCTACTCTCTTTAAGAAATGCTTCTTTTCTTATGTCATCACAATTCACAACTTCTACTCGAAAATAAATTATCTTAAAAAAAAAAACGCAATGCGCCCAACCAAACCATGGCCTATATGCTATTCAGCACCAAAATTAAATACAAAAAAAAAAAAAAAAAAAAAGAAAAACAAATAAAAAATCCACACATTCCTACTGTCCTCTCTTTTGTAGTACGAGGGTGTGTTTGTATGTTCAATTCACTCCAATAATTTATTTCTCTGGTTTCTCTCTTTCAAGCTCAAACTTTGAAGTGAAACAAGAAACACGCAATCACCCCTTTGACTATTCTTATTCTTCTCTCAAATTATGCTCAGTTGTTAAAATTTAAAAACAACCATCAAATGCATTTTACCCGAAAGTTGATAGGGTATGTGTTAAATGAGCTTATCCAAAACTTTTATTCTAATTACTATTTAATGAAAACACAGCTAATTATAAAAGGAACGGAATTCCCACCGAAAGCCTAAGATTTGTCTATTTCAAAGGATTTTCGAAAAATAAAAATTGTTTAAATTACCTACCAATTTTTTAAGTTTTAATTTTTGACAATCCGACTACCTATTGGTAATTTAACATCTCTAAGAGATTTTCTATTAGGCCTACAAGACAACCACCATTATTGCGGAAAGTGGCAACGCTAACACAGAACACAGCCTATCCAGAGAGAGAAGAGCGAAAAATAAACTTTTCAAATCAAATGCCAAAACTAGCAAACTAGGTACCACTAACACAAACACAAATTGCAAGCATATTCCCGCACCACATACCTGACCAGATCCAAAAGATCCAAGAATCTGCACTTGCTTTGGTGAAAGCATAAAGCAAAGCAAAGATGAAAAAAAATATGTTTAGGACTAAAAAATAAGAAGAACGCAAAATAGGGAGTGAGTAAAAAATGCTTGTGAGTGTGTTTTTATGGAAGCTTTCCACTACCACAGTGTTGATGCAAGCAATATGGATACGTGTGCAGCTTTCTGTTCACTTTGCTTAGAAGGATGGTAGGTTTTTATTTTCTATTGAAGTTTTTTTTTTGCTTTTTCTTATGGGCATTTTGATTTAAGTCTCTTCTGTTTTATTTAGAGGGTTTCTGAAACAACCAGAGTTGCTTTGATGTTAACAACAAGTGTTGTAACTTCATAGTACTTTTTATAATATTGAATTTAAGTATCAAAAAGGTAGTAAGAGAATATATTGTCGGATTATTGCGAAAAGTCACTAAGTTACATTTGTGTGCTCGATCACAACTTAAAGGAATTAAACTATTTCCGAAATCAAAATAGTATCCAGCGGTTTCAATGATGTTAAAGTTGAGAGTAGAACTAATCAATCTCAATTAGGCTAGCCGCGCACTAGCAATTTTTAGTTGCGAAACTGTTTGGTTACTTATAGAAAACAGATGAACTGTTTGGTTGAATTTCGGTGAATTTGCAGATAATTATAGGTATGTTCAATAAAATGGCGAACTTATTTTAGGCAATCGTTTAGTTTGTGTCAAAACACAAACTTTTTAGTTGCTCGAACCAAGCAGTTTCGCAACTAAAAATTGCTAGTGCTCGGCTAGCCTTATGATCCACATCGGGAGGATCTACCAGTGGTATGTAGTATTTGTAACCAAAGAGTACGAGAAGATGTTATCCATTTTTTTGGAAAATGCCCAACCCTAAGGGACAAGAAAATATTACTTTGGTGCAGATTTTGTAGATATGGAAGGTGTTTGTATTGAACCGATCTTACCTCGGGTGGGGGATTCGATTCAATAAGTGAGAACGCCTTTGTTGATTTACAAACTTATTCTGCTTTATTACTTAAATCGTACCAGTATTTATAGTACGTTTTGTGATTACAATGGCTTATTAGTTTTAACCTATTTTGCTTATACATTCATTTTTCCTATTTTGATAATACAATCAATTCCAATATTTCTCAATAATACAACAATATTCTTGACCTATTAGGTAATAATTTAATTCATAAACGGAAGACAAACAAAACGTAAACAATAATAAATTAGATGTGCATTTTGATGACCTTGCGTTTTAGTGCAATGGCATAGCTGGAGGTTGTTGGAAACTAGCAACAAAAGTTATATGTAATTCCAGATATTTTGTTTTAATAATATACGCATGTATATGTAAAATAGTAATCATATATGTCAATCGGCAGACGGCAAAGCTATGTCTAAATTGATTTATTTATAATATTTTACACAAATATTGGATGTTTATAATTTTTGAAATCAATAAATCTATTTATCGGGGAGAGTACGATAACTTGGCCGCCAAGATTTGATGACGGATTTTTGTAGAGGGGTAAAAAACAAGCACTTTTTACTATGGGAGGGGGGGGGGGTGGCTATCTCCCCCCGTTTAGGAGGTAGGGGCACTTTTAGAAAAAATGGTTTAAATTGAAAAAAAAAATATTAAAAAACAACAGCAACACCTACAATAAAGTGCTATACTGAGTTTTAAATCCAGAAGATTGTTCTATAATCCTGCATTTAAATTAAATTAATCATGTCAATGATTTTTGAGAAATTCGCATTTAAAGTCCAAATTTTGATAAAAAAAAGCGTGAAAAAAAAGTTTAGACCGATTGTTTTCAAAATTGTGAAATGAAATTGTAAATTAGCTTATAAGTGTTTCATGTATCTATCAGTTCTTAATCGAACACAAAAAACCGCATGGTTCTATGTCTTCTGGTTTTTGAGAAAATCGAAAATTACCAAAACTGCTTTTTTTGATTTTTGGTGGTGACGGTGATTCCATTTTAAGGATTAATGTTAATAAACATAATGAATCTTTGTTAGTTCAGTACCGCAATTCATTTAGCGTTACCCAGAATGCACCATGAGGAGGTAGAATTGCATCTGGGTCAGTTATTTTGTCAGTTAGTCAGTCATAGTTAGTTAAAAATGGTCAAAATGTATTAAAAAGGTGTGCAAGTCTCGTCAATAAAGCCATCGTCCGTACCATAACTGTCGAGTTCGTTGAGTTACTCTTTTATGGTGGGAAGCCGAGGATGTTTTGGCGGTAAAACACTTTCTAAATTTTCGCTCTGAAGGGTGGGAGGATCGATGTCTTTTAACTGTAAACCTTCACATATATCACCATCGGTATAACAAGGGTAAACTTTTTTTACATCTGATAAAAACTCTATTATTTGCGAACCCCAGTCGTCCTTATATTTCCTTTCTAGGCAGTATTTTCGATAGAAAAATAGTGCCATGTATTGGTGAACATGGTCGGAAGTTTGTTTTGGTTTTCAAGATCGTTTATTGTATTTTATGTATATGTATTTAGTGGACATTGGATAAATAGAATAAATTTGAATTTTTTTAAATACAGATTCTGTGAATGCAAAAGAAACTTTGCATGCACCCAACCTCGCACCTACCCCAAATCCTATAGTGTGCCCAAGCAGGGGGGTTGCAGGGGGGCAGCATGCCCCCCCATACATACTTTACTGTTTATATATTGTAATGTTGGAAGCTAGCACTGATTTATTTATGTAAGGAAGCAAAAAATATCAAACATTTTGTAGAAAAGTAGTTTTAGTTATTTTCGATTTTCTCAAAAACCAGAAGACATAGAACCATGCGGTTTCTTGTGTTCGATTAAGAACTGATAGATACATGAAACACATGTAAGTTAATTTACAATTTCATTTCACAATTTTGAAAACAATCGGTCTAAACTTTTTTTTTCACGTTATTTTATCAAAATTTGGACTTTAAATGCGAATTTCTCAAAAACCATTGACATGAGTAATTTAATTTAAATGCAGGATTATAAAACAATCTTCTGGCTTTCAAACGCAGTATAGCACTTTATTGTAAGTGTTGCCGTTGTTTTTTAATATTTTTTTTTTTCAATTTAAACCATTTTTTCTAAAAGTGCCCCTACCTCCTAAACGGAGGTTTTCTCAAAAACCAGAAGACATAGAACCATGCGGTTTTTTGTGTTCGATTAAAAACTGATAGATACATGAAAAACATATAAGCTAATTTACAATTTCATTTCACAATTTTGAAAACAACCGGTGTAAACTTTTTTTTCACGTTTTTTTTATCAAAATTTGGACTTTAAATGCGAATTTCTCAAAAACTATTGATATGAGTAATTTAATTTAAATGCAAGATTATAGAACAATCTTCTGGCTTTCAAACGCAGTATAGCACTTTATTGTAGGTGTTGCCGTTGTTTTTAAATATTTTTTTTTTTCAATTTAAACCATTTTTTCTAAAAGTGCCCCTACCTCCTAAACGGGGGGAGATAGACCCCCCCTCCCATAGTAAAAAGTGCTTATTTTTAACCCCTCTACAAAAATCCGTCATCAAATCTTGGCGGCCAAGTTATCGTACTCGTGCCTATTTATCTATCTATCTATCTGTCATTTAATAAAGATTGAGATCATTGAGTTTGATCATTTCTTTTCAATAATTTTTGATATTTAATACAGTTTGTTTTACTTTGTTGCTTTTATTGAGATATGGAGATTTAAATCCATAAAATTGAACTTGATAACTTTTTGCAATAACCCGGCTATGTTTCAATTAGTTTGTGTGCATTTAGTGAAAGAAAGATAGGTAATCAATTTCTAATCATCTCCAAACTATGCGTTCTCTGAAAATTTTTCAATTGAATTGAGTGCTGTGCGTTAGGTTAGGTATGGGCCAACTTGTAATATATACCTAGGTTTCTTTCCTGTTAGTTATTTCTTTGGTTGGGTCAGGCATTACTCAGAAGAAAAAAAAATTATTGCTATCAGAAACTCCACCCTACGCCAGTGTGTCTGGATTAAGAAAAATAACTTTCCGTAAAATGCAAATGATCTTGTAGTTGTTTTAATGTCGAAATTATAGCGGAAATTTGTATGAGGATAGAACGCTAAGATTTCTTGTGCAGTGAGCTACAGGTCTCTATAGACTAGTTTTAAAATATTATGGTGAGGAAACATTGTTGAATATGGTTAAAAAATATTAAATTTTCTCTGCTTTGGCATTTTTTGTTCAACTTTCCCTTAAGATGGCATAAATTTTCACACGTAAATACTTTTATGCTTGATTTATCGTTCAAATAAATAAATATCAGAAAATTAACTTTAGAAAATTTGTATTTCTATTTTAAAATAACTTTTAAAGTTCTCAATTTTCATACAAAATGTATGAAATTCGCGACTGCTAACATTTGTGTTTTGATATTTTTACTACTCGTCTTATGTCAGGAACTGTTGTCGTATACGTACATATGTTTTTTTTGTTAAGTTTTTCCGAATTGTAAGTATTTTTTCGTTTACGCTGATTATAAAAAGTACCTAGCCTTGATCGTTTCCCGAATTTGAAGGATTTCCTCTGTCCCGAAATCCCGAAGCGAATGCGTTAAGGTATGTATGTTCAATCGCCTTTCAGCCCCGTGTATTGCTAGTTTTGTTGGACTATTGGCTTTTTAAATATTTATTTAACTGCATTCTTTTTATTAAAAAAAAAAAAACAAAACAAATATTTCAATAAAATACAAATATACCACCAATTAGCATATTCTCATAAGTGTAATGGTAGTAACGGAATGTTAAACCAAATAAACGCAGTTGTTCTTGGTCGCAAATTCTGTACGTTTTGTTTTGTAATTTTGTTTAAATAATTTTACATGAAAATAGTTAAAATTTTGATATTTATTATTTATATTTATTTATTATTATTATTATTTATTTATTCTGGCTCAATTATGCTTTAAAGTAGCACAAACTTTAACATGCTGAAACGTAGTTTTATTCAGTAGATTAGCACTTTTTAATAACCAATATAACAATTTTAAACTGAGGAAACATTAATAACCATTTTTAATTAAATTTTTGAAGGTCCTCAATTTGCATTAAAAATGAACCTAAAACAACTTTTTTTTGTTTGCGACTTATACGTACTATGTATAAGGAAAGATATGCATTCGAACTCGAGATTTTGACCAAATTTGACATTACGATGGAAAGCAAAAAATTTTTAAAAAAAAATCAAAAAATTTCATTTAATTAAAGCTAAGTAATGGTTGAACAAAATTTTCCAAAAACTGATTTTTGGTACCCCCCTTGGAACCATTTTTTTTTTGTTTTTGATTTTCTCAAAAACGTTACGGACGATTTTGATCTTTTTTCTATGTTAAGGCTTCGCAGCAGTTGCAATATTATTGTGTATTCAAATTTTCAAAAACTTGTATTTTTGAATTTAAAAAAAATCAATTTTGAAAACTCAAAATTTCAAAAACTACATGCTTGATTTTTTAAAAGTTGATAAATAAATGTTTCTTAATATAATCTACAAGATAAGAAAAAAAAAAAAAACATTTTACCTAAAAACAACGGTATTCTCCATACAAATGTTAAAACGGTTTTCGAAAATCGTATTTTTCTCAAATACGGTTCCGAGAATTTTGCTAAGATTTTTTTTCTTACGATCTATGATTTAATAAACAAAAAGTTTGAAATCAAGATATTACTAACTGTACCCACCATAGAACGATTTTTTCAAATCTTGAATTTCGTATAGACAGATTTTAATGAATTTTTTTATAGAGAAGCTTTTAAAAAGTTTAAATAACATTGCATTTTTTTAGAATTTTGAAAAAAAAACTTTTTTTTTGGAAAATTCGATATCTTAAAAACGGGTCAACATTTTTTTTTGTAAATTTAATTTTTATTCGAACATTTATAAAAACTTTAAATTGTAACAATATTTTTTCTTAAAAATGTTTTAAAAATTTTGTATACCTATAAAAGCTTATTTTTTTAAGAAACCACTACAATGACTTATAATTTTTGTTCTTGCATAAACTAATATTTGCTTAAAACACATGGCATCCTGTGCTTAGCTCCAACTACTAAAGGAGGTATTTTAGTCATTCAAGAAATTAATTTTATCCTTATGAACAGTTATTCTCTTATAACATTAATTTTTGAAATTCTTAGACTTTTACATTGTACCTACCAAGTTCGTGCGACCCAGTCGTGCATTTTATTTTGACATTTTTCTTTGCATAAGTATTACCAGGGTTGGATTATTTTTAGGACATTATAGGAAATTTTTGCTTTTTTGTTGATTTTGTAGGTATACCTTCTGAACCAACGGTATTGATTAGTTAAAAAAAACTGTTGAGATAGATGCCTGCCTGGCAACTTTACACTGTGGCCACTTTCATTACTGTTAGTAAAAAAAAACACATAAGAAAAAATAAGATTAAAGCTGAAAAAGTAAAACAATTTTGTTTTTATAATTTAACGTTGTGTCCTCACTTTAATATTTTAAATCTGTAATATTGAGACCACTAGCTAGCTAATTGTAAAAAAAAATCAATAAGAAACAAAGAAAAGCTTAACCATATTATAAATGGAAAACAAAGAGGCTCAACTTTCCTTTAAGGTCGCACGAATTTTCACACGCGGATATTTTTATTTGATAGATTAGCACTTATAAACAACAAATATCGCAATCTTAAAGTGAGGAAACATTTATAACTATTTTTAATTAATTTTTAAAGTTTCACTTTTTCATACAAATTGAACACAATAATGGCTGCGATGCACATGAAAAACTTTTTTTGCTTTATTTTGACGTTTTTCCTCTCTTTCTTTGGTTCAGTGATTTTATACGCGCTGTTTTTTTGGGATATTCTTGAAATTTATTGTACTTGTATTGAAATTATGAAGTACAAAAGAAACTTTGCGGGCACCCAACCTCGCACCTACCCCAAATCCTATAGTGAGCCCAAGCAGGGGGGTTGCAGGGGGGCAGCATGCCCCCCCATACATATCTCACTGTTTATGCGGCATAATGCTGGATGCTAGCACTGATGCATTTATGTAAGTATGTAAGCAAAAAACAAAAAGTAGTCTTAGTAATTTTCAATTTTCTCAAGAACTAAAAGACATAAAATCATTCGGTTTTTTGTGTTCGATTCAGAATAGATAGTAACATTGAATACATAAACCAATTAAGCACTTTAATTTACAATTTCGCCAAAAAAATTGAGTCAAACAAAAAGTGAGGTTAAAACCGAAAATAAAATATTTTTTTTAGGATTTAGGGGGGTTTCCTCACTCTAATATTTTAACCCTGTTCTATTGAGACCCATACCTAACTGTAAAAAAAAAATCAACACTATACTCGTGCGACCTTAAAGGAAAGTCGCCCCAACAAAGATCGTCCGCGTAAACATCGTTGGTAGTTGATGGTTCAAAATCACCACAAATTAGGAAGGTACAAAAGCACTTAAAAATGATACAATTAATTCAAGCCTACTCTATTAATGGAAATGCACACCGGCAACTCTCCTATCAAAAGTTTGCCGTTTTCAATACCTTCCACTGTCCACCCCTCTTTGAGACCCATTCAAAGTTAACCACTTCCACTATCAATCTACAGATTTTACCAAACAGCAGCAGAACTGAACAACACACAACACAGCACTCGAACTCGAGTTCTATTTAAGATGTATGTAGGTAGTTTTAATGCTACACATTACGAACAGAAAACCGAAAACAAAATTCGGCAAATTACCTAACACATCGCACTTCGCGTTCGCACACAGTTCTCTTCTGTGGCTTTTTTTTTGCTTCATCGTGTTTTTCGGCTTCTTCAATCTACACACTTCGCAACTCTTCCCCAAGATAACATTTTTCTATCAAAAATTCGCGGCCTTAACAGAAAAAAATGCACTCTTTCTGTGTGCGTGCGTAGAATGTACCGTGCTCGTGCAATTCCTCATTCATTTCTATTCATCACACACTACACACTCGTTCATTCATTCTTTCGCACGCATTTCGCGCCATCGCCCCATCTTGGTCTATCGCATTTTTCGGCAATCCAATAGGTATGGTATTCCAAAAACCGAATTAGAAAAAAAAAAAATAAAACTGCCGGAGGCAGAGGGTTGATTAACGTAAAGGAACGTGTAACGATGAACGAGTGGATGAAACCACCACTACCCATACATTTGCAACATATTCGCTGCTGAGCGCAAAGCAAAAGCAGAAAAGCACAAAACAAAACACAGCTCCCAATCGCAATCGCACACCACCAAAAATAAGCAGCAGCAGCAGCATTATTTTTCGTTAGAAGTAGAAGCAGCAACGGGCAACGGCAATGGGAATAGCAGAATAGCACCAGCACCAGCACTCGAGTAAGAGAAGAGCATTCGACGCAGGCAAGGCAAGGCACACACAGTGGTAACTCTGGTTTGTGGGCCCCCAAAAACGCAATTCACGGAATTCATGTTTGTCTATTCGGCCCTAGGTTTCGGAGGTGCTCGCAGCGCAGTAGTGTGCACTCGTCGTCGTCGTCAATAAAACGTTTTACTTCTTCCCAATTAAAATTAAATTAAAAAAAAAAAAAAAAATTATACAATTCTAATACATAAAAGAAATTACACTGAAATCTAACAAAAACAACAAATTCAAATGATTCATCATCGCTCGCGCAAAAATGATATCGAATAAACAAATTTAGTGTTAAAGATACACAACATTGCATTTATTTGTTTTTAATTCAAAAATTCATCGTCTACTACCCATAATACTCCCAAATGAATTATTTTGTAATATGAGTGTGAAACTATAATACAGTGGATTGTTGTTAGGTGTGGATGCATTTTCACCCTTATTTTCAATTTTCAAAATTTTTATCATTATTATCAGTTCTCTTTTTGGGGTTCTTTTTTCGGTGGTTATTTTTTCCTTTCTTGTTGTTGTTGCCGCAGTCGTGCTTACTGCAAGTGCGTGTGAATAAAATACGCATAAAATAAAAAGCAAAAAAAAAATCGATAAATCTGAGAAATATTTATGAAAAATTAACAACTCCTTTGCAGTACATACTGCATTTGCATGAGTGAAAAGAAAGAAACAAAATGTGTAATGGTGAGACCGAGATTTAATTAAAGTTTCAAAAAAAAAAGAAAAGAGAAACTGACATTCGTTGGTTCAGTGGTCTTGGGACTCACCCGGGGGTTTGTTTATCAAGTGGTAGATGCAAGAAATATATATTTGCAGTTATATTACCTACCTATCTACCTATATTGTGTGCGAAATCAACAAAACAAAAAGTCGACTTAAAGTGATTTTTGTGAAAATATTTGACCACCTTTAGTGAATGTTTTTAATTGGATTACGATTTTTGTTTGGATTACTCAATCGTTTCTTTTTTTTTACTTTATTTTTGCATAAAAAAAGTATTCATAAAAAAAACATGCAGGATATGTGTACCTCTGCCTACTCAAAGGATAACTACTACTTGCTAAATAAAACTATACATCCTACAGATACATACACCCATCGTAGTTTATCTGATGATGGTGTTTCATTTGTAGAACGTATACGAGTATAGTGTTCATCATCTGCAATGAAGAAATACAACATGGAAAGGTACTCTCAGATATTCTATTCTACTCTATTCGTAATTTAGCATCCTATCTTTCTAGTGCCATAGGCCATACCAAAAGCACCTCTACCCACACACATATTCTATCAGTACATAGTTGTGTAATTAAATTAATTTTTTTTTTTCGAAAAAAAAGCTTTTGCCTCTCCTGTCTGAATAGTTTTGGTTTTTTTTTTGCACATTCGTCATGTGCAGCGCAATTAGCAGGTACATAAATTGATGTTAGGTAGTTTTTTCAAACATAGTTTTATTCTTTAAAATCAATTGGAAAAGTTTTGCGCGGTGGATTCTTATCAGAACCAATTGAAGTCGTATAGATTGGCGCCATCTTGCTAGGCCTAGAAAATTCAATTCAGAAAAATTATTTTTATTAAACAAAAAATAATAGTTAAGCTTTGATTAGTACTAACATTGGCTTTTATCTGCATTTGCTATTTTTAAAAACTAAATTAGAACTATTTAATTAATTTTTAATTAAGAAGGTCGAAGTAAAAAATGTGTAGGTAAATATTTTTGACTCAAGTTTGATTATTTTGAAGATTTTTCAATTCTAAATAATTTTAATTTTATATCAAACAATTATTCAAATTGAAAACTGGTTCATATGTTAGGTCTTAAAATATAACCAATGGATAGTATAGTATTAAATTCCTACATTTTTAAATAGTCTCCAAGATAGAATGAAACACAAATTTAATAGATAACAATTGCGCAAAATTTTAGTTCAATTAGTACGATGGTAAAGCTGTTTTAGTGTGAGACTAGGTTAAGGCTAGGCTAAGATTTTGCAAATTGTAATCGAATAGGTATAGGTAGCATCATACTTTCTCTACCATTTTATTTAACTTAAAATCATCGAATACCTACATATTTTATTTTTTTAGTATCGTGCTAACTTCATGTGACTTTGACATTTACAAACGTCAAAAAAGGCCCTTTAGTTTCTTGCACGAAGTGTCATTGTTTAAGGTGTGTTTAGAAGCAATTTATTAAGAAAATTGCATTATTACGATACTAGTTAGAAAATGTTTAAAATAAGGAACGAGTTAGTAAACTACTTTTAAGTTAGCAAAGTGTTAAGTAGTATCATACTAAGGTATATTTTAAACAATAAGCTGTTTAAAATTTTGCGCCAATGACTTCAATATAAAATAGCTTAAACGGGTTTATATTTCAATATTTCTGCCCCTTTAATAATATTTCTGCCCATTTAATAATTTTGGATGCTGGTTAAAAGAAGTTAATGTTGGATTTTAAACACTATTGAAATTATAGTATTTTTAAGAAGTTATTTTTTTTTTAAACACAGGTTCTTACTTTGTTTTGATATGCAAATAATGGAATGAATATTATATTGTGTAGCTTGTACGTATTTGAAATTATAAGCGCAAAAATTTTAGCGGAATTAGTATGAGATTAAAACTTATGTAGTAGAATACTTAAATAAAACGAGGATTTTGCAAAATTTTATCGAGTTTAGCATTATACCTACTTTCTGTAGCATTTTAAAACTAAAATCGAATAGAAATCGAACTGTTATTTTATCTTTAAAGTATTGTCCTAACTTCATATGACAATTTGGCATTTATTTCCAACTATCAAAAAAGGAATGTTTACATATTTTTTTTTTACTGAACTGTCATTGTTCCAAGTGTGTTCAGAAGCAGTTTATTACAAAAACTAGCTCGATACTTGCGAAAAATAATATCGTGCAAAGCTTTCTACTACTTTTTTTAATAAAATGCTTTTGAACACAGCCAAAACCAATGTTCAAGAAAAAAATTTATAAAATTAAGAAAAAGTTAGTAACATGCTTTAAAGTAGGCAAATTATTAAGTAGTATCATACTACCTATACCTACATCTGTTTTTCAAAATTCAAGTTACCTATTTTATCAATAATTTATCCATCAAGGATCGAGAAAATTGCTTTCTTAGGCTAGGAACGCACTTGCGATTTTAATCGCGCGGTTTTTTAGTCGCAAAAATAGAACACATGAATTTAAATGAGAATACACGCACTTGATACCAACAAATCATGACGATTTAAAAGTCGCAATTTCTTTCATTTTTCTTGCGATGCGATTGTCATAAGCTTAAATGAAACAAATGTATCCAAATGGATATGCACACACTAGCGATTTAAATTACTACGACTTAAAAATCGTAGTCGCAAAGAGAAATGGGCATGCACGCACTTGCGATTTTTAATCCACGATTTCTTAGCCGCAATGAATAAGACACATGGCGTTAAATGTGAATGCACGCACATGCGACTTAAAAACCGTAGCGATTATAAAAATGAAACAAGTTCTATTTTTTCAAGCGATTTTTTTGTCGCTACTTATTTGTAGCAAATGCGTGCACTCACATAAAAAGTAGTGTGTTTTATTTTTTGCGATTAAATAATCGCGCTCAAAAAAATCGCAAGTGCGTGCATGACAATAATTTGTAGCGACTACGACTTTTTAATCGCCTCGAAAAAAAATCGCAAGTGCGGTCCTAGCATTAGCAGGTAGGTAGAAAAGTTATGTATGTATTTAGTTAACTGAACTATGTACTACTCATCTTCTGTGGAAAGAACATCTAGGAATAAGATATATTACCAAAGGAAACTAGGTATGGTTTTTTTCAATTCCAAACTCTTAAACTTTAACAGCTACTTAACAATTTGCCAACTTTAGTTTACCAACTCTTTTTTACTTTTAAATATTTTGCAACTAGTATCATGCAAAGATTACCTATTTTTTTATAAATTGCTTCTGAACACACCTATTAAAAAATGTCACTTCGTTCAAAAAAAAAAGTAAACAGACCTTTTTTGACATTTGTAATACTACGTTTTCACCAAGAGTAAATTTGCTAGAGATTTAAAATAAATTTGAAGTGTTTTCACCAAAGAAACTGAGATTTATTTGACGTTTTCACTCTATCTTGTCATTCAATTGTCAATTTGGACAAGAGAAAAAAAAATTGCAATTGGATAGTAAACAGGAAAAAAACAGATATTTCTATTTTGTGTTGATCGTCAATGAAGAAAGTGGGTTTACATAGGTGCGTTCTACAAAATAAAGTTTGTTTGTTTTGCAAATCTTCTGATTGCGAGAAGATTTCAAGGAGATTTATTTTAAATCAACTTAAATCCCGGATTTACCTTTGGTGAAAACGTAGTATAAATGTCAAAGTGAAGTTAGCAGGGTACTAAAAAATAATATAGCTATTTGATGATTTTAACTTTAATAAAATATTTGAAAAAGTATGCTACACTCAATAAAAAATTGCAAAACCGTCGTTTTAACTAACAGAACAGTTTTAACATCGTACCTACTAATACGTCTAAAATATTGCACCATTGTTTTTTAAATCTATTTTTGAATTTTAGTCTGTCGGAAGTTTTAAGCCATTTACCTACAAATTCTTGCTTCTTCTTATTAAATCGATACTTATTTAATAGCAGTTAGGTGGGTAGGTACCTACATATTAACCTTTACTTAAGTGAAACAAGTAGCTACTGCTGTATTCCTAGGCCTTAAAAATAGTTCCCGCATACATTAACTTTCAATACAATTTTTGTTTCAAGTCCATTTTGTTCACGGATACTCGTTAAATTTATGTCTATTTTTGAACAAGAAATCGACCGGACAGTTGCTGCTTGTCAAAATTTCATAAAATCCCCCTTTCCATAGTGCCGTTTCGCACCCACTGTTCAGTTTCTCCTTTATACTCAGCTGATCTAGAGATAAAATTCACTAAATTTCTTGAGCTAACTTGAAATGTAAGCGAGTTTCAAGTGATATTGGCGGCTTAACCCCAAAAGTAGAACGATCTCGAACTGAAAATCTAAGGCTTCAGCTCTCAACTTATTAAAAAATAAACACTTTTATTATTTTATTGCCTGGATTTTCTTGCGATTTTCACACGGTTGTGTATTGAACGGCCCCCATCCAATTACTAACCACGCACAACGATGCTTGATTTCGTTGATCGATAAATGTCTGTAGCTGACAGTGTCGATACGAAAGTTCATAAATGATAAGGTAATTTTAGAAATCGACAATGTAGTTCATCTGGCGAATTTCATAATTCAGTTTTACAGCGGATGTGAAAGGTCAACGGATCGAGTCAACTCACCGGGAGTAAAATTCTGCGAATTCTATATAGACATGTATTATTTACTTATGCATCTCAGAGAATAATCTCCCTCAACCAATGAAAATTAAATAAATTCCAATTTAATTTTAATTTTAACTTTGTTTACTGGAAATTAGTTCAAAATGATAATAACAGTGCCTAAGTTTCTTAATAGGACAATTTTGTCAATTTCTTTGAGGTTGTAGCTTATCAGGAAAACAAAAAAATAAAAAAAATTGTTTAGAAATTTCTTTACGTTTTTTAATGAAATGTTACAGTTTTTCACAGAATCGAGCTAGAAAAATAAGACAAAATTTCACATACCTATCTGTACAAGAAATTTAATTTGAATTTGCATTTCCTTAATTTTTCGCTACTTACTTTAATTTTTTGAGTTCAGTTGTGCGTCCAGCACTCACATACGGTTCACAATGTTGGACAATGTACAAAAAGTATGAGAGTAAGCTAACGGCAGCTGAGATGAAGATGCTTCGTATGACAGCAGGAGTTACAAAGCTTGATCGAATTAGAAGTACGAAGATCCGAGGAAGCCTTCATGTTAAGAATACCATTTCCCAAAAAATTGAACACGACCGACTCAGTTGGTATTGCCATGTCCAAAGGAGAGATCCTGAGAACCCCGTCAAAAAGGCAATATCATACAACGTTCCAATTCGGAATAAAAAGAAAGGTAGGCCTAAACACTCCTGGTACAAACAAATACAAAAACACCAGCATTCAGTTGGCCTCAGAAATGGAACAATACAAAACCGGGAGGCTTGCCGCCGATTTCTGAGGTCAACCCGGCGAACCCCACAGGCGGATCACTAGTGTGAAGCAGATACGTGGGAGAGTTATGATCCCCTCGACATCGAGATCATAACAGCGCCGAAGAAAAGGAAGAAGAAGAAGACTTTAATTTTTTGAGTTTTTATCCCAAATTCGAGAAGTTGTAAGTCCAAAATGTACCATGATGACTTTCACAAGAAAACTTGATCTTTTGTTCGCTTTTGAGAGAGTCAACCTCTTTTGAGGTTATTAAAATTGAAAAAAGTTACTATAATGTAAAATCATGTATGTTGTTCTGATCTTCTAAGTACATATGTATGTCCAGTTATGGGAGGTGCTCGATAAAAAAGGGAGTACACTCTCCCATACATTTTCCAAGTACCTCCAATTATGAAAAGTGCTCTATAAAAGGGAGTACATTGTACTCCCATTAATTCGGAAAGATTCTTTGCTAAGCCGAACTACACGAATGTAAATTTTTTTTTGAGTTTATTGCATTGGGCAAATTCCTATACGCAAATTTTGTGCTTCAAATTTCTAAAACTAACAAACCTTCAAATTATATTTCAAAAATTATGTACCTACATATATGTATAACTACATGAAGAAACGATAAATAGGTAATCTAAATCCTACTAAATATCACTTTCTTATAGCAAAAGTATGAAAATTATTGAAAACATTTTTCCTTTTCACATTAATGAACAATCGAGTTTGATAAACTTAAGTTTTCATTTTTTTCTCATTAATTACAGAGGGTTTTTATAACTTCTTAAATGTGTTAACGATATAAGCATGCTGAAACATACGAGTATTATTTCAATGATTCAAAAAAAAAAAAAAAAATACCATATAAACCGACGAAATCATAAATACAAATATTTAGTTAATTTTTTCCTACTACAATACGATGTTCTAAGAGCGAAATTGATGATTATAACTGATTATTATTTGAGGAAGTTTCCAACCCTTCTTTCGAACAGAATTAACTGACTGATATCTTCGAAACGTTGTTGTGGAAATTCAATATCAATTCAGTTAGCATTGTTTTATATTCAAAAATAAAACATGAAATTCTACCGGATTGACCATTTTAAAAACTACAATATGTTGACTTTTTTGTTTTCTAGAATTTATAAAGTACACCAAATTATTCACTTTTCTAAACATAACAGCTTAAAACTTTTTAAAATATCAAAACCAACCAATTAATCAAATTATTTTGAAGTTTAGTTTCTTCTTCGGCAAAAACCTAAATAGTTTTCCGATCGCTCTATAGTGAAAACTATCTATAACTATATACATATGTATATGATCGATAGTCCCAACGATAGTTCTCCACCTCATGCATTTTCGTTTCCCCAAAATATCCTTAATCCAAGCATGTGTGTACTAAATTCAAAAAAATATAAATACATATATGTACATATTTTATTGTTGTCTATTAAAATAAATGAAGGGAATCTATTCGTTAAAAACAATATTGGTGTTGAAATGAATGCAATCATTTCTAAAGTGTTATATCTACTACAAGTTTTGCTCTCTCCCAAAAGCTTAAATGAGTTATTTCAAAATTCTTTTTTCATTAAGATTACAAAAAAATTTTCGATCAAAATGATTTACCAGATTAAACAAGAAACAATAAAATTTTATATTTAATAAAAAACGTAAATAAATAAATGTAAAAAAAAAAGTGAAATAACAACTTCTTTTGCCGCAATTTTTTATCATAATATGTATTTATTAATTACATACCATAACATCACTCCGCAAAACTAAAACAAGTAAAAAATACTTAATAAGTACCTACTATGGTATTTTGAATTGTTTTTGTTTTTATCTTTAGCGATACCAAAAAAAAACACGCATTGCCCTCATTAAATAGTTTATAATTCAAAAGCGTAATGTACTCAAATGTACTTAAGTCATTAAAATATAATTTTAAAAAAATATTATATGTACATAATGTACATACGTGAAATTTGTTTACAAATCAAATCAACTTTTAAAATTTTTAAAATCGTATTCATTAAAGTCTATTTTAAAAGCTCCTCATTTTTATCGAAATGTATTTAACTGCTTTCAAGCTATACTTTCATAAGAAGATACAGAATTACTGCGAAATTTGACATTAAACCACCGTCTTCAAAAATGTAGGTTACAGAAATTCTATTCCAGATATTATGTATGTATTTGAGTTTGTATTAAGCACAATTTTACGCCACGTACATATATAAGTCCATGCTTGCGTTTATTTATTTATATATTAAACAAAATCATACATAATCAAGATAGTGTTAAGATAGTGTGTAAGTGCGTTAAAGTGAATCCCTTTAGCAAAAATCCTACACTAAACTCAAGTTCGTCGATTACTTCGAATTACCCGCACAACAGAATATGAATTATGATTTTTCTTCGTCTTTTCTTATCAAGAATGATAAAGTTGTTAACTTGGTATTTATTTTAATTATGTATTATTTTGTTATTCTTAATTTGAAGTCTAGAGGTTAAAATTTGCCGCCAAAACAGTAAATATATTCTCAATCTTTTGATGTAGGTACATATGACAGGAACTTACACTAGGGTATTATTAGGTAGATTTAATTTCTCAATTTTACTAACCCCTAAAATACGTCTACTGCATTTTAATATTATAAGACAAATCACCTTAAATGCTTAAAAAATAAAATATAAATTTTTTTGGGGGTTCTCCCACTTGCTAAGAAGTGACAAACCCTTCAATATTATAATATGTTGTCTTTGGGCGTTTTTCTTTTTTAGTTCAGAGTAGAACCTGAACTGTCAAACAAAATATCGTGTTTCTTTTTTAGCTCAGAGTGTATAACAGTTCAAATTTGTGTTTCTTTTTTCGTTGAGAACGTGTTCAGAGATTGTTCAGAGCGCACTCTAAAGGCGTTTTTCTTTTTTAGTTCAGAACATAGCCTGAGTTGTCAAAAAATTAATTGTGTTTCTTTTTTAGTTCAGAGCGTTCAGAGCTTCGTAAATATGTTTCTTTTTTCGTTCTGAGCATGTTCTGAGCGTGTTCAGAGTGCGCTCTATAAGCTCAGAATAAAATAACTGAGCAGACAGAGTACAATGCTTAACACAGGCATTTGACAGATGGAAATTTAAAAAAAAAATGTCGACAGCTAAGTGTTCAGGTGTGTTTCAAAAAATACTCAGAGCGCTCAGAGCACGCTTGGTTCAGAGGATGTTCGGAACATGCTCGACATGCTCGGACTCTGTTCGGAGCTCTATGCTGAACTAAAAAAGAAAAACGCCTTATGAGCTCGGTATAAAATAGCTGAGCAGACAGAGTTAAATGAAATCATTCTGACAGACAGGGAAAAAAACTCAAAAACTCGATTGTGTTTATAAAATAATTCAGTGCTCTTAGAACACGCTCGATTCGGAGAAAGTTCAGAGCATGTTCGACATGCTCGTGCTCTGTTCAGCGCTTTACTCTGAATGAAAAAAGAAAAACGCCCTTTATCTCACATTTGCGTTCATGGTATTCAAAAAAATGTCTGTCAAAATATAGCTTTATCAAAAATATGTTAATTACATATATTTTTTTTAAACATTTCGAACTTTAATTAATTATTTTCTGAACAAATTAGATTTTATTAATTTCCTATTTAATCCTTCGCTATGCAACTTCTTTGGTGAGTTACTCGTAAGTAACGTGCATTTACTAGACGTCTGTTAACTTTCATAAAATTGTGTTTATTAATTTGCTTTTAAACTTAATGCATTACTTAAGGGTAAGTCGTCACTAACTGGTGTTTATTAATGTGTGGTAAAGGTGACGTTTGTATTTATAAAATTATTCGAAAGTAGACAGTTGTCCAACTGCCAAGCGATATTTATAACCATTTTTCGATTGTCTAATTTAGATACACCTTAAATGTTTGTCCAAGTCTTTTCTGAAGTGGATGCGTTCTGGGCCTCAAGTAACAGAATCCACGCGCTTTCCCGATTTCTATAGCTTGCTGTCTCCAATTTTGAATACCAAGTCTATCTCCTTCAACTTGATCACGCCACCGGAGATGAGGTCTGCCTCTAATTCTCGTTCCCTCTGGCTTAGCGTTGAATACCTTACGGACTGGAGCGACTATGTACATTCGTAGTTTTTTTTTTTACCAGGGTCACGTCGCTATACAACCCGTATAGTTCGTGGTCTTCGTAAGGTGTTATTTTGCCTACCCATACAAACCGGCCCATAAATCGTGCGAAATACTTTTCTCTCGAAGACACCAATGGAGCTTTCATCCGCTTTTTTACAGTGTCTCCTTGGTACTTTTCAATAGGGCTTTGTTCCTCAATTGTTTACCAAGCCCATAGAAACAGCGATTGGCAATAGTTATTCTACAGCATATACTTTGTCTTCTCCTCATTGATGACAAGACCCATTTTGCTCGATGCTGGAAAAGACACTCCAAATTGCTCATTTCGCATATCCACGATATTGCGTGGATTTTTGAAAGATAGCGCCAGTTGCCTTGGCCTGTGTGTTGCGCAACACTCTCAAGAACAATATTGAAGCAGATTCATGAAAGCGCGTTGCCTTGTCGCCGTACTGTGGTAGTTTCGGACGTTTCGGTTGAATCTATTCCAATTTTTAACAGAGCAGCGAGCATTCTCCAACGTCATCCTGATAAGGCGTATCAGTTTGGCAGGGATACCAAAACTTGACATGGCACGGTTAAGCTCATCCCGGTTCCCACTGTTATAAGCTGCTTCGTAATCAATGAAAAGGTGGTGTGTACCGACATTCAATTCTTGGGCTTTCTGCAGGATATGGCGCAATAAGAAGATTTGGTCCATGGTAGACTTTCCAGGTCTAAAACCACACTGATAAGAGCCATTTGGTCAGTAAATGGCTTCAGACGTTCAATACGCTTGACAAGATCTTGTAGGCGATGTTTAAACAATTAATACCTCTGTAGTTGGTGAAAGGAAGGCGATCATCTTTTTTTATGGATCGGGCAGATGGTGCTTGGGTTATACTCGTCAGGCATACTTTTCTTCTACTTTGGATTGCAGTCCGAGTGCGTTCCTGGAGGATTTCACATTTGTGTAGTGCGGCATTAGAAAGAATCTCTTTACAAGCATACTTTTCTTCTACTTTGGATTGCAGTACTAGTGTGTTTCCGTATTCAAAATATCGGAGAATTTCACATTCGTGTTGTGGGGCTTAAGAAAAATCTCCTTACTCAACAAAATTGAACTGGAGAGTAAATTTTTGGATCGGGTCCCGGTTGTTCAAAGATTTCGATTCTGGATCTGATAGAAATCTTGTAAAAAAGTACTCCACTTGTACTTAGTCTGGTTAAGAGAAAGCCAAACTCTATTGTCCGGTTATGAGAGCCGTCGGCTATTACAAGTTTTCCTTTATGAGAGAAACAGAGAGTATACTGCACTTATGAAAGTTACAAATTTTCTACGTTCACTCAATAAAAGTTCACGAATTTTCACAAAAGTCACTTTAACGATCAATTGCGATCTATTAATAAAATTTATTTCATTTCTTCCTATAGATTTATCAAAAATGAACGAATTAAAAAGAACACAAATAAAAATCTGCGATAGTGTGACGATAAAGAGTTAATTTGTTTTATAAAAATTCAAGCTACAAATGCTCAAAGAAGAACTCAAAATCTAAATAAATATAAAGGTTGTAAAAAATTTAATATTAAACAAAAAAAAAATAAACTTATTTAAATAAATTATGCAACAAAAAAATATATAGTTTTACGGGACAAAGAAAAATATAAATATTTTTTATTTAACATAAATTATGTAAAATAAAAATTAAAACAAAAATATAATCAATTTCTTCTAGACTACTTATTCAACCTAATAATTATATTACCAAAATAATAATAATACAAAAAAAAATCAACAAAATTTAAAACTTTGTAACCTAAATTAAAAGAATTTAAAGGAAAACACAAACAAAAAAAAAAAAAAAAACAAACGGAGAAGATATAAAATTCAACAAAAATTTAATCCCTCAAAAAATAAATTTTCAAAATTAATGGTTTGGAATCTTATATATAACACCGCACGATAAAATATATTTTAAATAAAATTATTAATAACTGTGTGTGTATATCAAAAATTACGTTTCGGTTTTATTTATTCGCAAAGTAAATACCTACGTGTATCGAAACCCTATATATACTTATATTAAAAATATATATATGTATATTCATCAAAAGAAAAAAAAAATAGTTGGTTTAGCTGAATGAATAAAAAATTAAAATCATGAGTGAAAACATTGTAATTAAATACAAGTAACAAATAAGTTGTGACTGAGTGAAACTTTTTTTTATTAAAAGTAAAAAAAAAATCCACACATAAATGAATATTCAACTTTTTCAAAAATATCAACTTATAGATCAAGGATCTGTCATACTTGTTAAAGTATTAAACATAAGGTAAGTTATCATTCTATTTATTTTGAATATGTTCACTGGAGATTTTCTTAATTCATTAGATACTTTTTTAAAATCCTAAATATTTTTTGCTTCTAAATAAACGATTTTGAGTGAACCCATTTATGAAGATCGGTTCTGAACAAGATCAACATATTCCAAGTTTTTTTTTCAGCAGAAATATGCTTTGGCTAGCAATGTTAGTATGTTAAGGGTGTTTTTAATTTTGGGGAAATTTTGTATTTTGAAGCCCTTTTTTATGATCTGCCATTATCTCAACGTCATTTTTATCATTGTGAAGATCGTAAACACACTTTGACATTATTACCTCAAACAGTATTAATCGCTGGTCGCAACTTTAAAGCTCTAATCACATGAGAGCGACTGTCAAACGACGAATAAAAGAATTAATCGATTTAAACCTAAATTCTTCACAAAATTAAGACAAAATGGTAGAAACCTAATTGTATTTAATTTAAAGATATTAAAATTTGCTTTTTAATTGTCAAAATATATTATATCGTCCTTGAATTCGCGTACCACATAACAAACGAATGAAGTTTTCCCGTGTGACTAACTTCAAAATCATTCTTATTATTAGCATTTCGACAGATAAAATGCTATATTATCGAAATGTCAAAATTGATGAATGTTCATTCACCGTCGCTCGTTGGTCGCTCTAGTGTGAATACGAACTGTCAAAGTTCTATTTGCGTTCCACATAACATCAACACTGCAACCAATGAAATGTTCGCACGCGGCTAACCACAAAATCATTTTTGTTTTTAGTTCGTTGTTTGTTTTAAAACATCATTTTCGACAGATAGAAAAATTGTTGTGTGAAAGAAATGTCAAAATTGATGAATGTTCATTCAATCCTTGGTCGTTGATCGCTCTCATGTGAATAGTCCGTTACGAACTGTCAAAACTCTATTTGCGTTCCAAATACCATCCACACTGCAACTAATGCATTTTTCGCGCGACTAAAGGGGCCGACCCATAGAATCCGTTGCCTCCGTTTCGGCAACGAATGCGGTGTCGTTGCCGCATTTAACGGAATGAGGGTGACCAAATGAATCTGTTGCGATATTTTGACATCTGAATTCGTACAGATTCTTGAAAGTCAACATTCAAACGAACTAGAGATGAGTCAATTGGTTAGAAAAAGTGACGCGGTACTAGAGATGTGCTTATGTATCCCTGAGAGTGATTCAATTAGTGTTATTCAGCAGGGGATTTCGGTTAGGGGGGCAACCTCATTCAAAAAAAATTTTTGATACAGAAGTCTTCAAAAGAAGATAAATTTCCTAATGTATGAAATATATTGTGATTAGCGGATTTCAAAACTGAAAATAAAGTAGGGTTTTTTAAATCAGCTTCATGTCAATTACTACGTTTACAAAGCAAATTCAATCGTGATTGGTTCAGAATTAGTGCCGTGTATACCTAGATCGAATCGAAATAGGATTATCCGATTCAATTCGGTCCGGTTAAACAAGCTGAATCGAATCGAAAGCTCTGTTAATCGAACGTCTTAGTGGAGATGCGGTCGTGTAAACGTAGTAAATGTGTGTGAGGTTTGGCCTCATATTGTTGGTATGATTAGAAATAAGTTACCTAATTTATCACATGTTCAATCATTTTGACATCAAATCTGAGTTTGTTTACAAAAACCCAACTTTTTCCAATTTGGCGCACTAAAAAAACAACATGGTGTCTCTTTCTTTTGCATTGAAAAGTGTCAAAAATTACATTCAAACCATTACGCACATCAATCTGATTGAATATTGACACGCTGCCAAAATGAATGAGAATTTTCATTTGTTGTGGCAGGTTATCAGCATGTTTTGGCGGAGATATTTTGACACAAATTGACGTAGTGTCAATAATCATAATCTTGTCAGAATTATGGTTGAAAATATTGGTAACTAATACGTATAAACCATAGATTTAAATATATACCTAGATAAACAACATCGCTTTTAAAAGTGAAGCTCGGCCACCATTTTGGTGGAGGCAAATACAGGAACAATTCTATTGTGTTTTGTGTGCTGTTTTTTTTTTGCGGAGGTGATTTTTTCTAAAATTAAGTATTTTTATTTGTTCAATTCATTTGTTACATGCATTTATTTCCATTGTTTACATTTTTTGCCTCCAACAAAATGGTCGTAAAACTTCACTTTTTCTCTGTAGAAAAGATCTCTATGGTAGGTATATACATACATATATATATATATATATGATAACATATATATATATATATAATCAATTTTGTGTACCCTTTCATTAACCACGGATCAATTTTAAAACTTTATCGTTAATGTCAATGGACTCTTATTGCTATTTCACTGACAGTATAAATCACAACTAGAGTAACATCTCTAAGGTAGCAGTTTGTCTCACCCCATCACTAGCAAAAACATGAAACTTCAAATTGCTGATGACAACGGCTGTCACCGCATTTGCCGGAAAGAAAAGTTCGGCTACTTGTTCCGTTGCGTCCGTCGCATGCGACGCCTATTGGTCGTTTCTTATAAAAAAGCGTATATTTTATCAAGCTGTCAGTTGAATACGGCACGGCAATGGACGCAACGGATTCTATGGGTCGGCCCCTTAACTTCGAAATCATTCTTATTTTTTGTTTGTTTTAAACACCATTCGCGACAAATAAATGCTTTTTTAATGAAATGTCAAAATGGACGAATTTTGTTCATTAGTCGATCATTGATAGCTCTCTGAATAGTCGTTAAGAGCGCCTTCTCATTTAAGTTAAGAGCGCCTTCTCATTTCTCATAATAATCGCCCCATTAAAAACGCTGTGCGTGCTTTAGTGGATGGATTTGGGCTAACAAATTCCCTATGTGAATGTTCTTGTGCCAGTGAGACAACCCTCCGATCGAAAAAACGAAAATATGCCAGCCGTAAATGCTTCAATTTAAAATGAGCCATTCAAATGAATCGAGAATCGCGCAATACAAAATTGTGGCGAATCTTTTGGAGATATCTTGGCCTCTCTCTAACCTAACGAGGTCAAATTAATTAATTTATGAACTGAAGCCCCTTATTGATTTGAATCGCTGAAACTTCTTCGAATGAGGTCTGCAATGGTCTGAATTCACATTTAAGTATGCGCAAAACAGCCATAGTGGTGATATTGAAAGAGTTGGTTTCGCGGTAATTAGGCGAGTTCATGAACACATCCATGCAAGTTGTCAAAAAAAAAAATTTCAATCAACAATCAAAGCCACTCGGCCTTATATCTACTTGTTTTGTTATAGCTAATTGCAATACAATCGAAATTTATTAACACACTTTACTTGCACATCAACTGGTTTTTTCAGAAGGCAGTATGGAATCCAGTGAGATTCCAAGCATGGTGTTGCGCCTACATCAAACCAAATAGACATTTTGACAGAAATTGTATGTATTAAACTAGCTTCCTAGTCCAGGTCACTTCGGGGTTAATGGAGCGATTTACTTTTATATATGTATGTACATACCGGCACATGTGTATGCATGAACTTATACTCGTATATAACTACCATTTAAACTATTTTGAAAATCCTGCATCAAGCGTTCAATAAAATTGCATGGCTGGACGCATCAGTGGAACTTATTCTCAAACAACTTATAGTGTGTATGCGAGCGTTCCTATTGATTAACATGACGTGTAGCATCCATTTTGTTATCGCCATCACTTTGGTTTGAACGTAACTGAAAGGAAATAGGAATTTGAAAATTGTCTCAACCTTTCGGTTATGTCCGTATATCTCGTAAATGATTCAACCAATTTTGTTTAAATTTTTCAAATTAGTACTTCCAAATAAATCGAACTATATTGCGCTCTAATTTTTTGTCTCAGTTAAATATTTTCGACTTGCTTGATATCCGAAACAATACGTACCCCAATCCCACTTCACAAAAAAGAAGTCAGACGAGTACAGTGAATCAATGATTTAAGATCACACACATTTGTAACAATATAGACTTGAGATTTTATTGTCCCTCAACGTCTTAAGTATAAGCGAGCAACTAAAACCCCATGCTCCGCTCCGAAATCTTAGCTATTCTCCATTTGGCAACATTAGTTGAAACCGATTTGTCTTTCTAATCCAAACGGGACCGCAGATGGACAACAAATGTTTAGCTTGAAACTCTGATCAATAATTCTTTAAGCTCCAACCAACACAATTGTCGTTAGTGCCCCACAAGGTCTGTGAATTTTGCCGCAAAGGAGTGTTTAGTGATCTCAAATATTTTTGGAGGTTTACTTCAACCGAGACGAAGAAAAGTATTAACTACAGAGATTTTAGCAAGGGAAAAAAAAATGTGCTAATTTGTAGCTAAATATTTTTTGCTTTAACCTAGAACGGAGATATAGTACGAGTAGCTTAATTGTAGCTTAATTTTAGTTCCCACAACTCTCCAAACATCATCTAAAGTCCTAGCTCAATTTGACATAAACAGATTTTGACAGAACTGAACTGAACATTTATTCAAACTTTCCATAGAATCTTTTTTTCAAGATTTCAAATGAATTCAGTGAAATAAAATGAATTCTTCCTTTCAGATGTGACAAATCTTTTTCTCTTTTCATTCTCATTCTCACAAAGTAAAATTCACATAAAGTTAAAGAATAAAACGCGGATTGAACCAGCAACAGCACCGTCAACAGCAACAGTGGCCGCCATTAATTTAGAGCCAATGTATTTCAATTGTTCAACACACATAAGAACAGCAACAGCGTCGTTAGGCCAAAGTTCTAAATTTGCTGTTGCTGGTACAGTGTTGTCAATTTTTCCACTGCAATATTCAGTGGTACCACAATGAAAAACTTTTTTTTTTCGATATGAAATGTCAAACAAATGAAATGACGTTGCTGGTGGCAATGTGTTTGAGAAATGTTTGCTGGTCAGCGTGCTGTTTGCTGTTGACGATGTTGGTGCTGTTGCTGGTTTAATCTGTTTCGCTCATAACATAAATCTGTCAAAGTTTAGCTGGTGAACAATGTACCGAACAACTGTTTCGTTCGCTTAATATTGACAGATAAGTGATGTACAGTTAAAAACAAAAATTTCATTATTTAGTTGGAGAATTTAATATGAAAGCTACAATTAAGCATTATCTGCATTCTCTAAGCTTTATATTCCATTTCTAATAGCAACCAAAATAAATTGATACTTTACACAACGCCATTTCTGTGTACTTCAGACTTTCAAAAACAATAAATGACATACATATTATGCAAAACATAAAAAAATCAATATCCATATGGTTATATTCCAAAGTATGTAAATTGAATTTTATCGGTCGGATGTTCAAGGTTAAGGTCTTAAAATTTGGGTTGAATTGCGGGTTAAATTTTGTTTCTTTATAAATTTATTGGAAATTCATTTATTTTGTGTTCCTTTCTTCTGCGTATTCTGTTCTGCTCGCTAAGAACCAAGACATAGTGAATTACACCCTGAAATATTCATGTTTGTGTGTTATTAGTTGGCAAGCATAAATCCGATTGGCTATGTTCAGATAGCGTTGCCAGACGTCCCGGTTTACCCGGGACATCCCGGACTTCGGACATAAATTCATCTGTCCCGCCGGGGCAGCTTTTTTCCCGGTTTGGGACTCAAATTCACAAAATAATGCCTAATGTGCCTAAATATCTTTCATTAATAAGAAACAATCGCTGCATTGTGAGTTAATTTTAAGAAATTGCTTTTAACATTTCAATCAAACAAACCTAACTTAACGAAGAATATATTTTTGCAAACTGACATCTGTCATTAAAATTGACAAAAGAAAAATAATTGCAAATGACAAAAAAGTCATTTAATTAGTAATTAATAAAAGAATTTATTTATTTTGATCTACATACACGCCTATTATGATTTTTTATTTTGTCCCGGCCAATATGTTGAATTCCCGGGATTTTCCATTATTTTAGCCATTTGTCCTGCCGAGGTGTAAGAAAAATCTGGCAACCTTTGTTGAGAGCGATGTAAGAGACACTTAATCTTAACAAAGGATTGCTCTTGGAAAATTTGACAACAACACACACCCCTCCCTTTCCCAAAAATAAAAACATTTATGCCGAAATAGGCTTAATTCCAACACAGACCTTTAGTCCAAGATGGGTTTTTTAAGGCATATCAAGGGTTTTTTTTTTAATAAGGGCGGGGAGATGTTAATTTGGAATAAAACAAGCTGTGTGTGAGGTTTTAAAAAACTTCTTTTTTTTATTTGAAAGACAGATGTATGCTAATAAATAAGTTTGGAATATGACGTCGTTTAAATGCCCGCCTCGGTTTCTTACGATGGCACGTATCCGAGTGATTCGATTTTCAATAATTCCGGCTGGATTTAAGCGATGGCCTGTGTTATGTTCACTTTAAGGGCATCGATCTATTGTGGTTTATTCGCATAGACCTACGACTTCAGGATATTTCACAAAAAAAAGTCTTGCGGGATCAAAATCTCATGAACTTGGTGGCCAACTCACCTCACCTCTGCGAATGATAACCTTAAATCGTTCAAGCAGATCGTCAATTGTGGCGTCCTCTGTGTGGCACCTAGCGCGTCCTGCTTTTTGTTACCATCGTTCTGTAGCGCTCCACATTGACGGTGACCGCCTCACCAATAAAATTTTCGAAGTAGTACGGAACAATAATAACGCCCAAAATCCATACCAAACGGTAACTTTTTGAGGATGTATTTTCACCTGTTGAACTTCGTGAACTTCATCCAAAAATGTGCCTCAAAATCGGGATCCTCTTCCAAACGTTGCGAAGCTCAGTCAGCGAACAAACGGCGTTGTCTTTGTTCATGAACTTTAAGTTCCTGAATCATTTGGATCTAGTTAGTAAGGATATAGGCCAAACTCTTGACGCAAAATACTCCAATTTGAATCCTGCGAAAGGCCGAGTTCTTGTACACCGTGAGCAATCGACTGCCTAGGGTTCAGCTGTACACTTTCACGGATCGCGGCGATTTTTCTCGACCGGTCCTGCGTTCCTTTGACGTACGAATGATACCTACCTAATTGATTACCGAACCGTTTGTCCTAAATTTTACCACCAAACGTTGAAGAGTCGACTTTGGAGGGCACCACAAACGAACACTCATTTTCATAATAAAGTTTTAGTATTTGGCAGCACTTCCAATCGAGTAACTTGCCATGGTGATTTGGCACAAGTAACTGAATAATTAACAACAGATTTGACAGTTGTCATCAAAACAACATGGCCGCCACAAGACGCCAAAAATTTGAAAATTGTGTTTTTTTTTTGTTAGGATGAATGAAGAGATCAGACCTACCTACTCTTGAAATCTTTGAGCGACCATTTTAGAAATTTGGAAAGAATTTGAAAGGAGATTGTTTATGCATGTGGTCTTGAACCGATCTTTACCATAAAGATATTGAGAAACTCAAAATTTTATGTTGGTTTGTTATGCAAGAAAGAATTTATCTACTTTAATAATTTTGTCTACCTATTTTTTATAGTTAGTTTGGTGCCTACTTACATAGAAATAATAAAGTCTATTATATTAAGGTAGGGTAGTGTAGCCTAATTGCGGCCCCCTCCAGTGTCCGGCCACCTATGATAAAAGTCGATGTAAATAGTGAATTCGTATAGCTATTTCTAAGTTTTTGGTTTTAAATTGTTCTCTTAAGCTTCTCTCTTAATCTGTCAAAATTCTTGTTCCGTGTGCTCAGTCGCTTTCGAGAAATTAACATATTTGCGTCCGGTGGTATGTCGGTAAGATTTTTTGTAAATTAACTGTCAAAATCGTTAGTGAAACATACTGTTGGAATTAGTGTTTAGAGTGCAAATTTTGTCGGTAAGTGCTTTCTAATGTTGGTTTTCTTATAAAATATATGATTTTTCATTAAAATAAGCTTTTAAATGTAAAAAACTTTTGTGTTTATTCTTCATTTTAAGGGGGCCGGAGATAGGACACAAAAAAACTAGCGGTTGCCTATTGTCGGCCACCCCCGGCCGGAGATACGCAACTCGTTTTTTTTAAATTTTTTTTAACTGAGTACACAAAATGATAAATAAACCTGCTCTCTTCATCTTGCAGCAGAAAAAATCGTTAAAATTCAAAGGTTTCCAGTGCTCGGCAGCCTCTTTACAAAAAAAAATAATGGTGGCCGGCTATAGGACACTCGTGTCCTAACTCCGGCCCCTTCTTTTATCTTAGGTTTAAAGCAAATATTTATTAGGTTCCAACATTTTGATACCAATTAGATACCTATATTTAAATTCTTGTCTTCAGCAACTTAAATATGACCCGGACAAATATGTCATTCCATATAAAGACACACATTTGGAACAATCCTTATTTGAAATTCGTTAAAATAAACTGCTAATCAGAGCAGCAGCAAGAAGGTTTAAAATTCCAAGGACGACTCTTCAGAACCGAGTTCACAACAGAACCGCAGAAAACCTTGGGAAGTTTGGTCCCTGCCCTGTGCTTTATGCAGAAGAAGAAAAATGGCTTAAAAACTGGCTTATAAATCTAGCAAAATTTGGATTTTCACAAACCTCTGAAAACCTTTTGAAAACGGTGCAAGCTATTCTCCAAGAAGAAGGCCGCAAAATCCCTTTCAAAGACAGCAAACCAAGTAAGAAATGGTATTACGGTTTTATGCGACGCCATCTAGATTTAAGCCTTCGAACTGTTCAAACTGTCTCTCAAAGCCGGACTCAAATAACGGAGGAAGGAATAAGAAAATCGTTTTATGAGCTTAAAGAATAGTTATCACAAGAAAATGCCTTAGACGTTCTTGAGGATTCTTCTAGAATCTTTAACGCTGCTGAAACGGGATTTAGTATGGCTCCAAAAACTGGAAATGTCATTCGAAAGGAATAAAAAATCATTATAAAATCTAAGCAGCAAATGAAAGAGAAAACTTAACTGTGTTGATGACTTTTTCAGCAGATGGAAGAACACTTCCTCCTATGGTCATTTTGCCTTACAAAAGATAGCCCAACTGGCTGAAAGAGGTCCAAAATAAGTAACCTGACTGGGTTTTTGGAAGAACAAAAGTGGATGGATGCGGGGAGAGACTTTGCTTCAATACGTGAAAGAAGGTCTTAACGTGTGGATTTCCAACAATGATGTTAGACGTTCAGTTCTATTAACTTTTCACTATTAGGCACTAGGAACTTGTTTTTAATATTTTATTTTTTAAGATACCACGAAGCTGCAACAACTCGTATACTTTACTTGTAAGGTCTTAAACGAATTTAAATTATTATTCGAAACACTTTACAGAACCGCATTCTTCAAAAAGCCCATTGGTTTTTAAAAAATATCTAAAATAACCGAAGCCAATACGAAATTCCGTGCGACGATTTTTTAGCAATCCCAAACCACCTATGTCAATATCATCGCAGGCCTGGAAAACTTTTCATCAAAGTAAAGAAGACCAAAAAAAAGTTAAAGCTGCCGGATTCGAAAAAGGAAGCTTGATCGCCAAACAAAGGAGAAGCCAAGAAAAAAATCAATAAAACGGAAAAAAGTGGTGCCAAGATGTCCTTCATGCAATGAAGATGTTCTCACGGATGTAGAAGAAGAAGAAATGTTGGATGTGATAAATGTTAAAACTGATTTCATCTTAAATGTACCAATTTGTCAACCATGTCGTTTTTAGATGCTAAGCTCGAAGTATTTATCTGTCCAAAATGTGATATTTTGTTACCCAAAATGAGATAAGAAAAACTCTAGTGATTTGTTTCGATTAAGCATTTGTTATTTATGCATCCTTGAAACTGTATTAAAAAATAGTATTAATTTATTTTATAATTCCTATTACCTTTAAAATAAAATGTTCCTAACTGAATTAAATTAAAAGATTTTTTTTTATTGTTTAAGCCTGAAAAATAGAAAATCTAATTTATTTTTTTACTTGTATTTATATTTTATTTATTTTCGTTTAAATAAAAAATTTTTTCTTAACTTTTCAATAATAGAACACTTAAATAAAAATTATTAAAACATGAAAGCCCTTTATTTACTGGGTGGCCGAAGATAGGACACCAGATGGCCGGAAAAAGGAAACAAGGGGCCGGCTACTGGAAAAAATGACTTTTTTTACAAAAACTTAAATAAAAAATTATATGGTAAGATTAACTATCTTTTTTTTAATTTTACCCACGGAGAAATCAATAAACAATAATTTATTTCAAGAATTAATTGAATATATTAATATTTGTTGTAACTGTGTTATATCTTATGAGGAAAAATCATAGGGGGCCGGCAACTGGCGACTCTACCTATTAGGTGCATATGCTCTAGATACTTATTTCGAAATAAGTATATTAAGAATTCAAATAGCAGAGAAATGTCTGTTAAAATAATAGATACATATATGTACATAATACGTAGGTATATAGCAATAGATAGATTTATACATAGATTTTATAATTAATCGCAAAATTTCTGAAACAAAAAAAAAAACAAATGCAATAAAAATGTTCATATTTTTTTTTTGTCAATGTCTATCGCATTACATCATAGGCATATTTTTTTTGTTTCATTCTCCTTCAAATGTATACAATGTACAAAAATAACTGGCACATAAATGATGATCAAACACATATACAATTGCATGCGGAAAAGCTTCGTGTATACGCACTCACGCATCTATTGTGTAAAAACATATTAAAAAAAACCTTGAATACTCTTACGCACATAGCAATAGGCCAGCATTAATAGAAACAGCAATGACGAACGAACGCACAACCAAAAATTTAGAGAGACACATCACACATCAACCCTCAGAGTCGCAAGCTCGCAACTCGCAAGTGATTGCAAAACAAGGTCTACTGTCTACACTCTACACACAGAACCAGTCTGCCTATACCAATAGCCGCGACAGAAATTTTACAACGCAAACGCACACACAAATCCACTAAGTCCAAGTGCGTAAACGCACATTTCCTAATTAGTTAAACTTTTTATTATTATTATTTTTTTTTGTTGTGTGTAAACACACATGTGTGACATGGTGGCTCACAGTCATAGGAAGCTTAATTTTGAGGGTTCACTGTTAGACTTGCGTTATAAAAGTTAATCGCCTTTCGCATTGGGAGAAAAAAAAGAGCGTGTAAATTTTGCATGCGCGCGTATAAACTGGTCCAAAGTTTTTCTTAATTTTTTTTTTAATTTTGTGTGCGCGTGTCATTCATACGCATCTTTTTGTTTTTTTTTCACCATTCTATTGTTAACTTATAAAAAATGAGTCTGAGTTGTTTAAGCTTTTTGCCGTTTCTAAGAGACCTAGAAAAATTCCGATTAGGCCATCAAAATAAACTTAAAAATGTTAAAAAAAATAAATGTGAAAAGTTGCCATGTGTAAAATTATTTTTATCTACACATTTTTTTTTGTATAAGCGATAATCTTTCTTTCTCTTACATATTAAACTTTTTTTTTTGCACGTGTTTGCACATCAGACAGTCTCGGTATCTGGTAGGTAGGCTATACCTTTTCTAATAACAACCAAAGCCCTCCAGAGGTGCTGCCAAATGCGGACGTGTCTATAAATGAGTCGTGCATTTTGTTGTATCAATATTATTATGTATGTACATATGTACATACATGAGAATATGTAAGTTAGGTACCTCTAGATACTTTCTGTCAATTTTATGTTGGTTGTTTTTTTTCTGCAGTGTTACACCCCATTTAGGGTTGCCATTCTAGCAATAAAAACATAACTATCTACATTAGAAAATTAAGGAATCATAATACTTATTTTTAGATTTTGTACAAAGTAATGTTTTTTTGTAGTCGTCAATAATTTTAGTTCTTAAACTTTGTTCGAACCAAGGTTTCTAAAGTAGGTATTTTGTTAATCTCTTGCGAAGTGATGAGACATTTGTGATTAGAAACGGTTTATGTCTAAACCCACGGACACAATTTTTTTTTAATTTGATTTGAATAGGTATGTACGCAACTTTATGTCTTTTTATTCATAAATTCTTTGAATTTCAAAATTCAATTTGAAAAGACTTCGACTTCGTAGGAGCAGATATTTAGAATAATACCTATCACGAAATTTTCTTAAATCGTTTAGCAGATAGCAGACTTTATGTCAGGACACCAAAATTTTTCGCAAAATTTCAAAGGTTGCTTAGAACCCTATGTCGAGACCTAGTCATAGCAAATGTTAACATTATATTAAAGGAATATTTAAATTTTTTAATAAACCAGTTTAAGGCAATACTTTGGATAGGTATCTGTACGATTTTCGGAGAGTCAATCGCGATAAATGAAGCTCCTAGGTCTGATGATAATAATATTTCAAAAGTCGAAGTATGGAAATAAAAAGAAAAAAAAACTGTAAACACCGTATAGTTCCTTCGCAATATATGTATGTATGTACATAATTTCAAAAATGGTCTCAGGTTCAGAGCGTGATAAATGAGCTTGAAAGAAAATTACAGAGCGGAATTCTGGTAAAAATTCGAATACGCCAAACAACATAATGACAGAAGTATAGACATTAATGACAGTGCTCAAATATGTTTCTTAAGGAAACAGGAAAGCTTTGAGTTTATTTGGACGGAAATGAAATGCGAGACTTTATCACTCGTACTTGCTATTTTGTAAAAGAACTTAAATTTAAAAATTTTGTTCATTGTGGAAGCGGGTCATAACTCTGGTTTTCAAAATTCTGTTTGGTCAAAATTCTGTTTTTTTATAAAAATTCTGTATGGTCAAAATTCTGTTTGTCCAAAATTGTATTACTAAATTCCGTCAATGCAAAATTCTGTATTTCAAAATTCTGTATGTGCAAAATTCTGTTTCCTGAGCAGTGAAATTCTGTCTAAGAAAAATAAGCATTCACGTCAAAAAATATGTATAACAATATGATAACATATGATTTATGATTTCAATCTAAGCGTGATGAATATGCGTCCCGCTTTTGCAATATTAAAACTGTGTAGTATTATTTTAAATCCTGTCAGTAGGCACTAAAATTAAAATCGTTTTAAGTGTATACATATATTGTAGATTCTTATTATGTTTAAATTATGTGTTTTCCATAACAAATATTCTGTTTTTAAAAATTCTGTAAATAAAAATAAAATAAAAAATAAATAAAGTGCGCACTTTTTTACATTATCAAAACGATTTCTCTTTTACAACATATTTACAGAATTTTTAAAAACAGAATTTTGAAAAACAGAATTTTGAAAGCAGAATTTTGAACGTACAGAATTTTTAAATGCAGAATTTTGTAATACAGAATTTTGCACATCCAGAATTTTGTACAAACAGAATTATGCAAAACAGAATTTTGGCATGCAGAATTTTGAAAGCAGAATTATGACCCATACCGAATTTCGACCCCAACCCGTTCATTGTTTATAAATATAAAAACATGTATGTAATTAGAGAAAAATGTTCAAATGCATAAAATTGCCGTTTGATTTCTAGAAAAGTATGAATTAATGCAAACAAAGTTTAAAACATCGTTATTATTAATTTATTAAATCAATCTTTTATATATGAAATTTTCTAAAAAAAATTTTTTTTTAATTTTCGAATGTCAATTTTAAGTATAAATTTATATAAAATACATTTTAGGAAATGATTTCGAAAACTAATCGTTCACTCGTTTTCAAGATATTTTTAATCTTTTTTTTTTGTTCAAAATCCAAAAAATATAACTTTTAAGGTTTTCGCGGATGGTCACCGTGAAACAACTCTGAATGTAATTCGATGCGCAACGTTCGGGGTGAGTACTAAAATACAATTTCTGTATTTCAACTACGCGGCTAATCCGAAAATTATTTATAAATCCAAAAATTATTTTTTCGAAAATTTGTATACCTAAAATATTATTTTTAGTTCAAAACAGCTCCTGTATTAAAATGTTGGTTAAAGCCATTAATGAGAAAGTCGAAAATCAATAAAAACGGTTTTATGACAGGTTAAGTTAATAACATTTGTTCTAAAATTCTGTTAACCCAAAAGCAGTCCATAGATATAATAGCTCACTGAATTTTGTGATCAATTTTTGAGAAAATAAGATTTTGCATGACGGTTGTATGGCAACCGTTAGTTTGGAACCAACAAAAATTTCAATTTCTCCTCTAGGGAATCAATGAAGAACTTTAAATACCAAGTTTGAAGAAAATCGTTTAATCGGCTTGAGTTGGCGGTACAGACATAAAGACAGTCATAGAAAATTCGTAATGTCAACTTTGATCAAATTCTCAAGTTCGATTTTTTCTCTAAATGCAAAACTTGCCCTATTGTACCTATGTATGTCGCTAGTAAAATGGAAGCAAATTAAGGAGACAATGGGGCAAAATTTTAAACAGCCTATTATTAAGGTATATGATACTACTTAACAATTTGCTACCTTTTAAGTGGTTTGCTAACTTATTCTAAATTTTAAACATTTTCCTAACTAATATCGTACTAAAGCAATTTTCTTAATAAATTGCTTCTGAACACACCTAGAACAATGACAGTTCGTACAAAAAACTAAGTAAACAGACCTTTTGTGACGTTCGTAAATGTCAAAGAGGCAAATGAAGTTAGCGCTCGGAAAATGCTCTGTTCAAAGTATGTTCAGAGCACGATGTCCACCGTGGTCTGAACATACTCTTCGAGTTCTATTTTGCTAAAAAAATTTCAAATTTTCTAACGCTATTTTGTTTATTATGAGTTGAGTTTTAGTCAGAAAAAGTCCTTCAACTGTAGTTTTGAAAACTAGTTACTAGTTTTAAAAATTTCTTAAAATAAAGTGCCAAGAACTTAAGAGACATAGACAGTCATATAACTAAGAATTTTCACTAAGATAATCTTTAGTTAAGTGTTTAAAATGAATTACCAAGTAGGTTTCTTTTTATTAAAAATATGAAAACAAATAGGCACTACTGGATGTAAGGAATTTTCTCCTTCTCTTTGTTCTAATCATATAATGTTACAGGAAAAAAAGTGAAAAATACAAAAGTACTTAAAAATAAATTTCTCCTCATATTTGTTCTTTATAAAGAATTTGTTTTTTTTGGCATTCAAAATTTTTTTTATCAAAACTAGACTAATTCGTTCTTCAGCCGTACTACGCGAATGTGGAATTCTTTGCCACGCTCTGTCTTTCCCAGTCATTGCAATGTTCAAGAATTCAACCGACACCTCCTTTCTAACCCTTCCCTTTCTTCTTAATGCTCACACTGTGTCTCTGGCATATTAAGGGTATACAAACCCCTTGAGTGTGCGCCGATTATAAAAAAAAAATAATTTACAAAATATACGGGAGTATTGGAGAAATTAAGAAGTGTTGTCAAAAAACTTCAATATCCTAATACACTGTTATTCAAACTGTTTCAAATGTTCAGCAACTTTTTCTTCTAAAAATTAAAAAATTATAAAATCAAAAAAGCCTTCCTTTAAGGTTTAATCAAAATTGTTAAACTGATAGGAAACAGAACTATTTGTTGATTCATTTCCATCTCTTCAACACCATCGGAATGTTTTATGTCTTTCCTTGTTTTATCGCCTTTGATACCCGTTTCGCTAGGATTGCTCATCAGTTCATCCTTAAGACTATACGTACCGTCAAATATAGAGATTCGTTTTTTAGTCGTACAACACGAATATGGAATAATTTACATGGGACGGTTTTCCCTTCCCATTTTAATTTGCAAACATTCTAGACTAATGTTCATCGACACTTCCCTTCTCCATTCCTCCCTAATTTCCACATAGCTCGTGCTTTGTTAATGTTGAACATTAAAAGGGTATTACAGGAAACCCTTGATCGGGTGTGAACTATAAAAACAAAAAAAGGTTTTCGAGAAAATTTTAGGTGAGCCAAAACAAAGTTCATCAAAAATATATGTATACATACTCTAGCAGCCGTATTAATAAAAAACGCTTATTTCACCTATATTCCATTGTTTTGCTAAACCATGGAATAGGAGTTAAGCCATGGCTTAAATATTTACATTAACAAAAACAAAATGTTCCCGGAATAGTAAAATGACGTTTATCATAAATCCTTTTAAGAAAATCTTCTACAAAAGTACCTAAGCAATCTCTTTTTTATATTCTGTGGCGACCTTAATTGATTGTCAATTGCTTGTGTCTGACTGTGGACATTTCTATTTCTTATTCCTTCGCTAAACCACCTACTTCGGTGGTTTAACTTTATCATAATTAGTAAACGTCACTTAACAGAAAATTTGTTTTATTAATGAAATTTCGCACTTAGTCCAGGACTTAACGATAAACCTCCACTAAACCACCTTTATTAATATGGGTGTAGGCGAATAGGGCGATATTGTCATATAGACCTAGTAATACTTGCTGCATTTAGCTTGTGATTAAAAAAATCATATATACATACATTTAAATCGTTAATAAATAATTGTATCCCAGTGTCTAAAAAAACGTTTCTTTGGAAACACTTTGTTCAATTTGATCTCCAGTGGCAACGGCGGTTTTTCAAATGTGTTAAACAAGGAATATTTTCGAGGGTTCATTTTTATAAAATAAGAAACAAAAAGATCAGTTTACATTTAAAGTTGCTCAGCGGCAACACTTTTGGGACTCGTTCCTTTTATGTGCAAAGCTTGCGCTTTAACTTGCTAATATGTTGCATACACAAAATAATGTACTCGTATAAAGCGAAATCAGTGTTGCCTCACAAACACCACAAACAAGTGTGTTGCTGGGCATAGGGGTCTTTTTATTTGATTTTTTTTAAGGCAATGCTGCCGGTCCTCTCATTTCAAAATGAAATTCTATGCGTGACATATTTTTCCATCCGAAGGCTTCCCCCTACCGTGGTAATGCGCTTTAATTAATTAACGTACTCAACAGAGTAGTACGACTACGACGACACGATAGCGGTGGCGGCGTCGTTGTCGACGTTTGTTAGTAGAAAGTAGGTAGAGAAGTAAAGAGAATATACTAGCATGGCTTTCTGCACTGGTTGTTGGTTTCGATTTGATTCTTCTGAAGACAGAGCTTACCAAATACTTAAATTGACTTGTATTAGGTAGGTATACTCACTATGCAAGCCATGCGTGTATGTATGATGCATTAAAATGCGCTTAGGTTATAGAGTTTTCCGGGCAAAAGAAAATTAACACGCAGTTGTTTTTGTATTTAATAGTTTGATGGATCTTTGTGTATTAAATTTTGGGCAGACAAAACTTTGGGTCTGGTGTGTAATTCAGCTACCGACCAACCGACCGAGCGACCGTATGTAAGTCGCATATGTACAAGCATTAAATTATGCGTTGCCTCAAATCTAGGTCACTAGATGTAATTGTTATTCATGCCGATGATGCGATGTGACCAGTCTTTGGAAAGAGTTTTGTTAGCTGCTGCATATGCGTGCAACATGTCGTTTGGTTAAATGGAAATATAATTGCATTAGATTGGACATAGAGGAAGTATACATTTTTTTTTAGATTTTTTAGATTTTAATGATAGGAAATAATATCACGTTTAAAATATGTGCATAAAGAATACTATGTACTATGTACATAAATACATTAAGCTCTTATTTTTTTGGACAACCCCATGATTTAGAAAGAAAAATAAAACAGAAATTCCTCAAACTGGGTAAAATAAAACTAGTGAGAACGATAAAAATTCATTTCAGAATATTTTTGCGATATTTCTCACGTATGTAACTACAATACATATAACTTAACTAACCACCTATTTTTCATTTGAACATTTGTGTGCCCTGTATTTATGAAATAAAATGCAGAAATAAGCAGTTGAACTACGGATATATCCCTGTTAATGGGGAATAGATGATGGATACCGAACCTAACCCGTACCTAAAAAGCGAGCAAAAATTCAAACCGGAGCACAGTGCGGCGACTAGTGGAAAAAAATAAAAAAAAAATGTGCCAAAAATGTGTAGCAAGTATGCCAAATTCAAGGTAATAAGTCCTAATGAATGAATCGACAGTTTATTTATGATAAAGTTCAATTTTCTGGTGTCAGAGATCGTCAGAAGATCAGCAAAATAACAAACAGTAAGAGTAGGATTTGTAGTTACCATTTGAAAGAGCGTTTACTGAAGAAAAGAAAAGAACATACGATATTTTTTTCGCTATGCTCACAATCAGGAGAGAAAATATAGTTATTCTAACTGCATATTTTTTTTTACATGTAAATTTAATTTTTTTTTTTGAGAATCCAAATCAAAGCTTCTTTGTTCGTGTTAAGTATACTGACTTTGATAAGTCATATATTTTGTGTGGTGCCATATGGGAAAATGTGTTTTTATTTAAAGAAAGAAAACAATCATATCTTTTAAAAAAAGTAAGTTTTTTTTGCGGCAACTTGCGCTTTTTCTTGCAACAAGTGTTTGTTTACTAGCATTTTTTACAGAATGTGTTCAAACAGGGAGCTTTTTGATGTTTGGTTTTCCAACTCAACAGCCCGAGTACCTGGTGTTTTTCAGTTTATGGAGGTAAAATTAAACATGCAATCAAATTTAGAGCCTGAAGATCAGGAAATCTTAGCAAGACACGCATCAACAACTTGATCAGAAATAAATAAACGTTATCACTTCCATCGCTTATACTATACATACCTACACTCGAAGACTCGGATAGTGATCTTTTTTCGTAATTGTTTATTTTTCGGTTTTTCCTTTTGTTATTACTTTTTTTGAATAATTATTTTTGTCAATAAAAACATCAATTATATTTTGCAAGATCTTTTATGCGATATATTCTGTGATCGTTGTGCTTTGAGAAAATGTATACTTTCCTACTAACCTTTCAAATATTACAACTTTTGTATATCGTATAATCATCAAATTTTTTAAATGTTTGGCTTCTAACTAATCATTTTACAATTGTGGGCATGGCAGTGGGTGGATTTTTGTTCAAATAAATTTTTCTTATCAAACACATTAATTTTGTGCATTTTTTCAATATCATACGAAAAATTTAAAAAAATCAATTTTATAGCAAAAGTGGGCGTGTCAGTGGGCGAACTTTGCGCTATTTTAACTCATTATTTCTTCACTGACCAGAATATTAATAATTGAAATCACTATCGTACTAGAAGTTTTCATGTAACCAATTTATTATCAAAAAATGGGCGTGGTAGGGGGCGTGAAAATTCCTCAAATTGAGTAAAATCCCCTATTTATTACATTTAGCAACCAATTTTTAATCACAGTTATCTTACTTTTGAAAAATAGATTTTTGTCCACTACCTGCATACAATCGACGCACTGTGCGGACGTGCGGAGTGCCGAAGTGTCGCTAAGAAAATGACGAACTAACTCCCAAAAGAGAGTCCCACTTATCAGTATGAATAAGTTTATAAGATTAGGAGATGGTTCACAGGGAATAAATTTATATGAACAAAACTAGCTTCCATTTTGGAAAAAGTGCATCTTAGTTTATTTTAACTGGCACAAGCTTGTAACTCTTTGGAAATATGATTTATTCAACGCCTCCTTAAACCTAGCCTTCTTATCTTCGTATAAGAATATATATAGATTTAATTCATTTTGTTGCTTCTGGCATAAAAATTCAGTAATTTGTCTTAAAATTAAGAAAATCCCATCACAAAGTAGAAGCAAATCATCGAAATTCGAAATGCGCACTCGCCCTTAGCTTATCACAAACTCATTTCGTTGAACTAAAGCGGCCATTTTGTTGCTTTATTCACCATTACAGTAGCGTTGCGGAAAAGTTTATCGATCTGAACAATGTTAATGTTTTAGAACACAACTATACAAACATTAACTAAAAAATCTGTATTAATCATTTAAATTTGTTTTATGAACTTGCCATTTGCAAAATTAAAGTTTTAAAATTAATCAAAGAACCCGGGTGAGTTAAATGGTGTCCAACAACCATTCCTGACATTATTTATTGACTGACAAAGAATAGCATTTTTAAGAGCATTGACACAGTTTATTGTGCAGTTTGTTAGTTATTTACATACTCGTTAGTTTTACAAATCAGCGAATCAAAAGAAATACAACAGAAATTTTTGTATGAATGAAAGCATCCAACTTATTTCGTATGTCATTTGATCTTGGTGCACAATAAATTCGCTACATTTAAAGAAAATTTACAGCGGATTGTTTCGTGAATGATTTTTTATAACAGTTTATGAGTAGGTATTTTGAAAAAAAGTACAGTCGATTTGTAGGATTTACTGCAACTGCAGCAAAATGGCACCGCTGTATAATGGGCTGGACCGAAATAAGTAAGGCTTGCGCACACGGGATGAATACTTCAGGGTAGAAAATCGGTTTCGTTTCGTAACATCAAACGCACATGAGATGACTTATTCTGGTGGAAAAAATGATTACATAATATACATATGTACCTCTTTTCACTGTTGGTTAATATGGAGTTTTTGTTAAGTCTAATTCAACTTATGTGCATTTGTTGACAAAAATTCAAAATAAACATTCTATATCTTACAAGATTAAAACACTTAATCATAAAGCTGAAAGGCTTTGTTTTGATATATGTATTGCATTATTTTTAAAATACAAACTCTATATACTTCTGAAATAAATCGACCAAGTAGAAGACTTAGCACTATTATCGGACTTCTTAATTTATTGATTCAAAATAGCTTTTTTTGGCCTTTAGTCCACAAAAATTTGTGTAACTATTTCTTCTCTCGAGATAATTTTTAGAGCTTTCTGATTGGTTTTAAAAACACACATAAACAATAGGCTATCAAGTTATTTCTGCCCTCTTTATTTGTTTTTAAACTATTCCCTTTATTCAACACAAGTCAGCAAGCTGCTTAGCTTCGAACCGTGTAGATGGCGTCGGATGAGTGTGGTGAACCGCTTTACGGTGTTCACATTGGATTTGCTCAAACGATTTATTTTGAGGTAAGGCCACCCTGTCTTGTTCAGACACAAAAGTAGTATGAACACTCTAGACTCACTTTGACGTCTTGTAGTTGTCATAATTGACAATGCTTACAAAATTTAATAATATTTAAAATGAACTTCAACTCAAAACACAAACCAATAATACGAGTAAATAAATAAATAACTGTGTTGACTACCGTGATGTCATATGTCACCAAAACGAATGCCAAAAAAAAAATCCATTAATTTTCAATTTGTTTTAAAAATCCTGTCTCACTTTCTCGTCTCTTTCTTACCATGAAGTGCGAATGAGAAAAAACACAGAGACGTCAAAATAAGTCGGCGGAGTGAGTCCAGTGTGAACACTGATGAATGATTGTGTAAAAGCAAAAACACAATAAAAGAAATTAAAACCTACTAATCCTTTCTTATTTTTGAACTCAATCCAAACTGGATGACTCCGTGAGAATGTCCACAATTGTCCATATTAATTCAATTCACAGGTTCATACAAGTTATGGTATCAAAATGGCTCACTTCAGCGCTAATTGGGTCACAGGGCTAGACTGTCAGTGGTGGCCATTTCTACCTAGCTATCTTTTCCTTTTTTTTCATGGCGCCTGCCTGACGAGCCTACATAAACTAAGTGGGACCACAGAGCAGGGCAGAGAACCCAAAATGTTGTTAAGATACTTTGAACAAGAGAAAACGAGCCACCCGATAAGGTACTATTCCCAAAAAAAAACCGCACATCGGTTTACCAAATTGCTATTGAAAAAAATTCTCTAAAAACATGAAAGTTATTTTAAAAATCTACTTGTTAACATTTTAGAAATTCTAAGAACTGAATGTAAATAGCATTTTGTAAAAATATAACTACTTATGTATTAAAAATTGCTAAAAATCTGTTTCGAACTGAATTTCCAAATTCGATTCAAAGACATCTAATTTCCCATACAAATTCACACTTCAAAAGAAGGTTATTTCAACTAAATTTACACGAAATTCAGTAGGAAGTTATGTGAAATGTTTACTAACGCACCCAAGTGAAATCTATTCCTTGCATTTAAGAACCTATCCGAAGGGTGTTAACCCATTCCGAAATTTTTAGATACAAGGGATTACAAAACCGAAAAGCTATCCAGCTTTGAATATATAACTGAACGCGACCATTTAAATTGGAATTCATTGAAAATATCTTAATTCAATGTATAAAGAGCAGACAGAAAACAACAAAACAAGATATTAGCACCCTTATCAAATTCAAAATGAAATGAGCTGTCAAACGAAATTATCAAATTTAAGATGAAAACACTTTTTTTGTAATTTGCGACATTACTTTATTTTGGCTATGATGAAAACGTAGTATGAGTATGATTATGGAGAGTTTGCACTTTTTTACTAAAACGTGTAGAATAATTCCTTTCAGTGGGGAATAATTCCACTTTTAAAAGTGAAACATATTCCCATGTAGAGCAGATCCCCGTTGAATACATTTTTTACACCGAGATTTTTTATGGAGCTCGTTAAGCTTGCTATTACCATGTTTTGATCAGAATCTGAACTGTATCAATCGAGATTTATTCGGTCTTTGTGATCCGTTCACCAAAAAGATTGATTGATTGCAATCACAATAGACCAAATCAATCAATCCTAATGTCAACCTCTTGCCACTGAAACCCATGGACATAAATTGAACAAAACGAACGAAAAAAAGTTATGTTTCGTTCATTCAACTTGTTCTCAGTCATTTCACAATACCAAATATGAATATTCTTAATTTTATTTACAATGGAAGATGGCGTGAACTCAGTCGAAAAAACTTTCGTTCATTTTCACATTGTTTCGGTCTCGGTCAGAAAGGAACGATAGGATCAAAAATATTTTAGTTGAACGATTGAAATTATTTCGTATCCATCTTGGTGTTGTTCGGAACGAAAGGGCTCGATGAAAACTGAATTTGATTCAATGAACGATTGATTGAAAAGATCGAATCCTTGAACCAATCAATCATTGATTGATTCGATCTTTCAAAATGAACGATTGGCAAGCTCTTGACCATTGATTAATTAACTTTAACCGTCTAATCGTAGATTAATATTCCAAAACCACATAATTTTGGCTTAAGTGAAAACAAGTCATTAAGTGCACTAATATCACCGAACGCATCCTTAAATGAATCGGTGATTGCTAAAACAACATAAGTGACATTTTTGTTTTTTTACAGGAGAGACAAAAAACCTTATATTTTTGAGGACGCGGCCGCATTGACAATTTTAACTTTAAAACCTGATTAGTGGTAGTTCTGCGAGTTGTAAACAGTTAAAAGTTTTTAAAAAATCTTTATAGTAAAGGAGATTTTTAAAACACTAACTTTGTTTTTTGTGTTGTTTTAACACCCAACGTTTTGTTGAGAGCCAAAACAACTCAAATACGTTAAGTTATGTTGTTTTTACACTCAATTTGCCACGTTAGTCTTAGCGAAATCAATTGAATAAAAAATACAATATAAAATAACACATTATTAAGATTTCAGTGTTTTATTAAAATAAAAACAAGTACAAAAAATAAACAAAAACACAGCTTAGAGCCAGAAATTCATTAAAATACAAAATAATGAAAAATATAGAATCTATTTTAACATTATTTTAAAATGATATTTAAATGAATTTATGTAAACAAACTTTAAAAAATCGTTTTATTATTAAATAATTAAATTTTTTATATAAGAAATTTCTTTAAAATTTTTCAAGAAAAAAATTTGGGATGCGAATTTTAAGTATTTAATAATATTGATTTTAGGAAATAATTTCAAAAAATAATCGTTCATAGGTTTTGAAGATTTTGATTTTTCAAAAAAAATTTTTTTTTTTCAAAAAAACCCAACAAATAATTTTTCGAATATTTTTATACACAATATTATTTTAAACTTAGGGGGACTCCTGCTGAAAACTTTTGGTTAAAATCGTTAGAAAATCAAAAAAACGGTTCTATGACAGGTACCGTAAATAACATTTTGCCCCAAATTTTTTTTTAACCAAAACGTAGTCCATGTCCATAATATCACACCTAATTTTTTTATCAAAACCGTTAGAGCCGTTTTCGAGGTAAATAAGATTTTGTATTACGGGTGTATGGGGGGTACCGTTATGTAGTTTTAGAGCTAAAAAAAAAATTTCAATTTCCCCTCTAGGGAATCATCGAAGACCCATAACTAGCGAGTTTGAAGAAAATAGGTCCAGTGTAGAGCTGTGCCAATCGTTCATTTTAAAAGATCGAATCAATCATTGATTGATTGGTTCAAGGATTTGATCTTTTCAATCAATCGTTCATTCAATCAAAATCCATCCGTTTCGTTCCGATCGAGATAAAGATCGACACGAAATGTTTTCAATCATTCATTCAACTCATTCCAATCGTTTCGTTCAGACCGAGACCGAAACGATGTGAAAATGAAAGAAAGTGTGGCTTTTTTTTACTTCGTAGCTTCGTTGACGCCATCTTCCATTGTATATAAAATGAGGAAGATACATTCTATTTCATGTCCATTCCTATTTGGTATTGTTCATCGGTTTCAGTGGCAAGGGATTGACATTAGGATTGATTGATTTGGTCTACTTTGATTGCAATCAATCAATCTTTTTGGTGAACGGGTCACAAAGACCGAATCAATCGCGATTGACACAGCTCTAGTCCAGTGGCTTAGGCTCTAGATCGAGGTACAGACATACAGACAGACAGACAGACAGACAGGCAGACGGAATTGCCGAACCCACTTTATTCGTCTTCGCTATCATCGTAATGTCAACTTTGATCAAAATCTCGAGTTCGATTTTTTTTCCAAATGCAGAACTTATCCTATAGTACCTATATCGCAAGTAAAAACAACAGTTGGCCTACTACGTTTTGCCAGCGTTGGGTGTAAAAAGAAATTAATTGCATGTACTAAATGTGTTTTAGCACTCATTTGTCAAAATGGCAGAACAGATATGTTGTTTTAACACTAAATGCTGATTTCGCGCTCGGGCGGCAGAAGGCCGGGGGCGGCAAAATGTCGCCGGTGAAGCGGCTAGAGTAGAGATCATTTATGTTTCATGACAGAACGTTTGACAAGTCAACAAACAACAATGACGTACATTTGAAATTTGCCACCCTGCCTGTGATTCGTGAATTCGTAAACAGTGAGTAAGCCGTAAGAGTGCATTCCGCTGCCACAATGTCAGAGATCCACAATGGAGTTCAATCCCGGATTAAAGTACTGAATCCGAAAGCTACATTCGTTGCATGCACAAACCACTCACTCAACTTGGCTGGGGTACACGCTGCTTCTGAATCAATGAACTCCGTGACGTTTTTTGGAACTTTGGAGAAGCTATTTGCCTTCTTTTCTGCATCAACTGCTCTGTGGAACGCTTTGGTTGCCGTCCCATGTCAAGCAGTGAAACGAATCACTGAAACGCGCTGGAGCGCTAGAAATGAAACTGTCAAGACGCTTAAAAATAAGTTTGAGGAAGTTCTTGAGATACTGGAAGAATTGACGGATTCATCTCAAACTTCCGTCACAAGATCGAGAGCCATGCAGTCATTCAACTTCCTCACTTTTCTTGGTTTTTGGGCTGTAGTGGTACCTGAAGTAGATGACGCACAGATTTACCTGTAGAAACGAGGACTGAGTGTGGATAAATTTGTTCAGAAACTCTGCGCTTAAAAAACTCTACTAGTGGATAGCAGAGACCGTTTCGTCCAAGCCGCAATCGACTTTGCTAAGACTCTCAGCGAAAAACTCAGAATCGAACTCAAAACGAGAAGAATGCATGCATGGTGAAGAATCCGCAGATGCAGCTTTGTCTCACGAGCATGAACTCCGTCGAGAGGTGTTCGCATCATTTGAGAAGATCATTCAAGAAATGACGACTCGATTCCAGCAAGTTCAAGAAATAGCCGACAAGTTCGGATTTTTGCCGCCAGCGAAACTTTTGGACAGCAAGTACGAGTGTGATCTTTCCCATGTATTAGAAGACATCGACAAGGATGAGTTTCAGATGGAGCGGAAGCGTCTCCAGCAGTTTGTCGCCAATTCGGAATCAGAGGAAGATATAAGGGGCAAAGGACCACTGGAGCTCCTCCAGTTCATTCAAAAACTGAATCTGTGGATTTCGGTTCCAAATATAGTCATCTTGATTCGTATATATTTGACTTTGGCAATTAATGTCACTAGTTGTGAGAGAAGTTTTTCGAAGTTAAAGCTAATCAAAAATTATCTCCGATCCACTATGAGCTTCACTAAACTATCAAACTTGGCTATATTGTCGATTGAACAAGAATTGGCTGCAAATATTGATTTTGGCATAGTTATTTCTGACTTCGCTGCTCGTAAGGCCCGTAGAATCCGTTAGTGAAACCGCTGATCCTATTTTACCTTCAATATAAGATACCTCATTGCCTGTAAAATGATGTCTCGAAATTTATTTTTAATTAAGTATTGAATGGGGCGGCAAAATGGGTTTCGTGCCCCGGGCGCCGAGATGGCACGCTACGCCACTGCTGACAACCTCACGCAAAAAACTTTTTGTCTGTTATCAATTTCAGCGTTATTCTATTCCAGGCGTTCCAAAACTTTATCCGCACTTTATACTTTATATGCACTATTCTTACAGCCTAATTTATCCGCATTATTCCTTTGTTGTTGTTTACTCTGTAAAATGTTGCTGTGTTGCAACGTTAAAAACAGTTTTTTCTTGGTCTTAAAATTCTAAAACCAGATTGCAATGACAAATCGTTAGACGAAAACATTTTCACGTCATCACCCTGACGCTGTGATTTCTTAGAAAATCACACCCTGCGTTAATCAAAACAAACAAATTCCCTGAAGTATTTCTCACCCAATTCGCAATTGCAAGTCTGAATGTTCCCTCTCATGAGGAATTAATTGATTTTTGTATCTCATTCAAATTGGTGAGTTCATGTCTATGCATATTTCTTAAACAATCCGAAAAGTTATAAAAAGTAAACATCCAAGCGGAAGATGGTTTTTTTTCTCGTATCAGTATTCATCTTCAAACCTGAGGCAACAAATTGCATTGTGATTTTAAGAAATTGATTTAAAAATACAAACTCATTAGCCGCCTCGGGGCGCTACAACCCAAAAACAGTCCCTTTTAATAATATATGCTACACTCACCACATCAGTGTGATGTTGTTCATAGAAAACGTCGTCACTGTACATACATATGTCGGCGGTTTGTTTCCCATTGCAATCATCATGAAACCAAAAAAAAAAAAAAACTTTCGAAAACTTTCCCATCATGCAAACAAAAAAAAAAAAAACACAAATATTTTGTTCCACCGGAAAACTGCGCTTTGTTTGTGCTGATTGTGCGTTGCCCATATTATGTACACAGTTGCAATATATTTGAACAGAGTAAACCCTTTTTATTTTCTTTCTTTTCTTAAATGCCGAAGATATTACGACTATACCTACCGAACTTGCACGTCTTCACAAAGAGCATCGAATAGAATTTGAATTTCAACTGAAGACAAACAATAAGACTTTAGCAAAGAAGATTTTCTGTTTTTTTTTGTATCTATTAACATAGAACTGCCATACCACAGATAATACAGTAAGTCTTGTCTTATTACTTATCTTACTTACAGCTTAAACTAATGTAGACATTTAAATACACTTAAAGTTTAATTTATGATTTAAGCTTTGGAGAGATTGAAAGATGCTTGAAGGCTTAACTATCAAATAAAAATGATTAGCGCACAAATATTTTACTTTCTGTGGAAAAGTGTACCAATTACCAATTGGGATTGAAGCTGATGTTGGAACATTGCCGAATAAACAAATATTGAAATTGTTAAATTTTGTTACATTTAAACGCGAGCATTCTTACACCTTGTAAGCACTCCTTCAAAACTCTCTAGGGAAGTAAACGAGCTCGACAGATTGTTGTCGGCCCAGTGTAAACCCTGATAATACTGATCTTGTCCTTTTCTCATACTGAGTGCCAAGCCATAGGGACATTGCAGAAAACTACCAGCTTTGTAGCTCGCTAAAATTGGAACAACAATACCTGTTTTAACAGATAGGACAAATATTGATACATCGACCACTAAATGTTAAATGTTGGCAATACTTTATCCAATTAAAGTTAATACGCCTTAGCATAATGGTTAGTGCGTTAGACTGTTTGAGTTTCTTGGGTTCGATTTTCAGCCGCAAAGCTGTACTACCTCCAAGAGTATCTCTTGTCATGAAAAGTGCTGCTCATTACCTGTTCGGAATCGGCCCTGTTGAAAATATAGATCTGGGAATTCCCTATCTATGAGCCGTCATGGTCTCTAATTTTATATTTTTTTAATGTATCGTAAAGAGAACAAACCTTAGATTAAACAACATCAACCCCTTGCTTGGCGATGAGATATGGCCAAAGCTTTAACTAAAGCCATTTTACCATTCGGAAAATTTAAGCAAATTGCATATAAGCTGTCTAATAGTTAGGCCTGCCACGCAACTTGGGGTCTACTCCAACAATTTCTGCAGAAGCTATGAGAAAACAATTTCTTACCTTCAATGTTTATTTCCTGTTCTATCCCAAAGGCGTAGACTCCAACTGGGAGACTTCTACAAGAATGATCTGATTGATCTGGCAAATACTGAATTATGTTCTCTTACATGCGCTTCATAAGGAGGTCAAAATGGTTTCAAGAGGAAAAATGTTTCTCTAGATCCAGTGGCGTAGCGTGCCATCTCGGCGCCCGGGGCGCGAGACCCATTTTGCCACCAGCATTCAATACGTAAATTAAAATTAAATTTCCAGACATCATTTCACAGGCAATAAGGTATCTTTTATTGAAGGTAAAATAGGATCAGCGGTTTCATAAACGGATTCTACGGGCCTTACGAATGAGGCTTGTGAGACAAAGGTGCATCTGCGGATTCATTGCCATGCATGCGTTTTTTCCTGCGATTTCTTCTCGTTTTGAGTTTGACTCCAAGTTTTTCACAGAGAGTCTTAGAAAAGTCGATTGTGGCTTGGACGAAACGGTTTCTGCTCTCCATTTAGAAAGCTTTTAAAGCGCAGAGTTTCTGAGCACACTTATCCACACTCAGTCCACTTTGCTGCAGGTAAATCTGTGATTCATCTTTTTCAGGTAGCTCTGCAGCTCAAAAGCCAAGAAAAGTGAGGAAGTTGAATGACTGCATGACTGTCAGAAGAAGACTGGCTCCTGATCCGTCAATTCTTCCAGTACCTCAAGAACTTGCACAAATTTATTCTTAAGAGTCTTTACAGCTTCATATATTTGGCAAGACGAGGTTCACTTCTTCTGCAGGTTTGTGACTAGATGCTTGAGGTACTTCTGCTGAGTCGACTTCGTCTTGACCCTGCTCTGTGGTGGGACCGGAACGACTTCCAACTTCGACGGCAGGCAAGTATTCTTCTTCTGCCTGTAAAATAAGTTATGCATTCCCATGAATATTGGCCGGAGGACAATTCTAGGCCACTCACGATTGTAGATGGAGGAATCATACTTACATTGGAATCACTTCCGCTGCTGCTGGATGCCGCCGAAGACGTTAACGTAGTTTTCGAACCAGAACTAGAACTGAAATATTTCAGTAATGCACCTGGAGACTTCTTCGCATCTGCTTCTTTCTTAGCCTTTTTCTTGTGGTATTCCGCGCCACTTCCTTTAACTCTTTTCATTTCCAAAAACTAGTTCAAAGGTTGAGTGAAGTACTAAGTGTTTAGTTTTAGAAGATTTAACAGTATTTAAACTATAAACAACACAATCGGAATTATTCTCTGTGATGCGGGAGGGAGCAAAAACATTGAGCTGGCTGAGACCAGAATAACGTTTCCGTCGAATTCTAGTTATCTTATCATATCTCGCATATGCATATCATATGTTTCGGAACCCTCCCTTTCAGTTTCGCGAGAGTTTCGGAACGTTTTGTTTTAGTTTTGCGAGTCGCGCGACAATACGGAATGCACTCTTATGGCCCTACTCACCGTTTACGAATTCACGGAAATCACATTATTGTTGTTTGTTGACTTGTCAAACGATTTGTCATGAAACATATGATTTCTACTCTATCCGCATCACCGGCGACATTTTGCCGCCTCCCTAGGCCTGCCGCCCGGGGCGGACCGCCCCCACCGCCCCCCTACGCTACGCCTCTGTCTAGATCCATATGGTATCAGCAAGAGCTATCATTTGGTCTAATGTACGGTTTTCCGCCGAGAGCCACTTTTACTTAACCTTACCTAGAACAGCAACTAAAAGGTTGATTGAAAACTGTGTACTTAAACCACCCCATTCGCGTTAATTTACTAGAGCGATCAATCGCATTAAATCGCGCGAATAAAAATCTCTGCCACCAAAACCATAGCTTAAATGACAATATATGTATGTACGTCTCATGCTTGATACGATGCTCGTATATTGATCGAAAGCTATATAACTTTCAGACTATGTAATCTGTACTATTTTTGCGGAAAAAATCTAAGTGACGATTTTTTTATCACAGTCGTATGTATTTATTTTGGCATCAGAAATATTGTCTTAAAAGTCTATTCCAGGTCAAGTCTCAAAAATATCGGTTCTTTGTGGTTTTATTTTCGCCCGATCGATTCTCTTCAAAAGAGGTGCCGAAACTTTTCTTCTTACGAATTATCTATTAGAAGAATTCGGTGTTTCAAAAAAAAAAAGTATAATTACGTAAATGGCCATTGTTCCCATATGACTCCTAAACTGTGAATGTTATTAATTTGAACTATCGTTTATTTGCATATACATATGTCTTAAAAAAATCCCACATGAAAAAGTCTTACGGGGTCAAACCGCACGATCTTGCTGCCCAATTCACATCGCCTGCGCATGAGATAACCATGTTCGGATGTCGCTCGTGCAAAATTTTCATTGTGGAACTGATTGTGTGGCACGTAGAACCGTCCTGCAACCGTTCAAACCACATACAGTCGGTGTCCACATCATCCAATTCGGGCCAAAAAAAAATTGGTTATAATCGGGCGATAGCGCTCGCCGTTGATGGTAATGGTCATCCTCATCACCAATGTCGTTCCCAAAAAAGTATGGACCGATGATGCCGCCAGTTCAAAATCCATATCAAACAATGACTTTATCTAAATACATTGCAATTTGGTGGATCTCATGTGGATTGTGAACATCCCAAATTTGTCAATTTTGCTTGTTGAAGAAGCCATTCATCCACAAATTTTCGACCGAAATCGGGGTCAAATTCCAAGTGCTTGAGAGCCTAATTAGCGAATAAAAGTCGTGGTCTTGCTAAATTGTGGTCTGCGAAAGGCCAAGCTCTTTTGCGGCGCGTGGAATTGAAGTACGGTTGTTGGTAGATTGTTAACTGAATTATACTCTGTTTAACAAAAATTGTCAGTACAGGGGAGATATGACGTTTGCCTCTTACTCTGGTTTCATTGGCTTGCATAAGTGTGCCGCCTTTTAAAGCTCTCACAGGGTTTCCCTAGTTTATATTATAAATCGCCAACACTCAACATACTCAACTTCATAAAATTTGTTCTCAAAAGCTTCAAATCCCAAATTCTTTAAATCCCAAAAGTTCCTTAATAAAATCCACTGAATAAGCTCCTTGCTTGTAATTGAGAATGATAATGGTAACTCTGTTTTGATGTAGATAACAAGCGAACGATCGTATTGACAGTGTCATTTGCAAGTGGCATTTTTCCCAACGCAGTATAGTGAGGGTGCATCAGGCGCCAGTGCTTTGATCTCTCTCTCTCTCCCATAAGGCCTTTACTGACATTTTTTCTTGAACAGAGTATAGTCAACTCGACTTTATCCACCACGTTGCAAATAGTCCTCTCGGAAGGAAAACTATGGCGACCGTTAAATGGGCGAAGTGCTCCAAAAGTTGCTCGAACAGAAGACCCACTTTCATAAAATAATTAAATCATTTGCATATGTTGTTGAGTCCTATAATTCTCCATCTTGAGCTGGCAATAGATTAAATAAATGACAACTAATGGCAGATGTAGCTTCAACAATATGGCCGCAATCACTTAGTTTAGAAATCTCTATTAGAAAACTCTTTAGTTGTCTTGTTTATCCTTTTGTCCCCTTAGAAAAATGAAATGCACTAGAGGATCGCACGAAATTGATCTTGTCATTCAACGCAACTTCAGTAAAAACTAACTTAATCCACTTTACAACAACGTATGTTTATAAGAAATTCCTATTTAATGAAATAAGTTCGATTTAGCTTAAGGAGTTTTGAACGAGATGCAACAATGGGGCATATGGGCCCAACCGCTGGCTATAATTCAAAAAATGAATTGATAGTATTTTTATTTATTTTTCGTGTGTTTGTAAAAGGTGCTTTAAGGTGTATTTTGTGATTTCTTCAAATAATATATTTTTTCTAAGGCTAGGCGCACACATTCAATTTTTAGTTTCGCAACTGTTTAGTTGCTAAAATGAAACATATGGGATTATATGGGACACCGCGCACTTAGAGCAACTCGATTCGAGCAACTAAAAAGTTTGTGTGTTTGACACAAACTAAACGATTGCCTTCGCAACAGTTGTGCTGTTTTCTATAAGCGCAAGAGAGAAAAGAGTGTGAGCGTGAGTAAAGAGTTGCCAGTGCGCGGTTCTCTTTCAACTGGTGCTTAAGCTATTTGATTTCGATCACAGTTGTCAGTGCGCGACTAGCCTAAAGGCAGAAGCTATAGTATGACTGCTTTTACACGAAAGCGATTTTTAATCTTTGATTCTCTTTTGACTTCCCTTCGATTGCATGAATGCTTTTAAACACAGCGATTTTTAATGAAAGTTAACTTTTCTTCTATTGAAAAGGAGTCATCTCTTCGCACTCTTTACTCTAGTGAGTAGATCGAAGTTCACTGAGCGAACGCCAAATAGAAATGAAACATACCTGACAAGTAAAGAAAACCACAAAGAAGAAAGAACGATAACTCTGCAATTTTTCCAACCCTAGCAATTTTGTGTACCCCCGCCACCACACACGTCTCTCTCCGACGGGCTTAAAAATCGCAAGGTAATATTGCTTCGTTTAAAAGCAGTCTATAGAAACAGATAAAATTCTCCAATCGGAATTCCAACTCAACCCCTTAAACTGCATGTAAAGGAGAAAACCAATACAATTGTCAGTCTAACTTACATCAAATGTCAAATTAATTCTTCATAAGGCGTTTTTTTTTTTTAGTTCAGAATAGACCTATGAACAGAGTCCGACCATGTCGAGCATCCTCTAAATGAACATTCTCTGAACCAAGTGGGCTCTAAGTTGTTTATGAAACACACCTAAACACTTATGCACGAAACAGATTAAACCAGCAACAGCATCGTCAACAGCAAACAGCACGCTGACCAGCAAACATTTCTCAAACACATTGCCACCAGCAACGTCATTTCATTTGCTTGACATTTCATATAGAAAAAAAGTTTTTCATTGTGGTGTCACTGAATATTGCAGTGGGAAAGTTGACAACACCTCACCAGCAACAGCAAATTTAGGACTTTGGCCTAACGACGCTGTTGGCGTTGCTGTTGCTGTTCTTATGTGTGTTGAACAATTGAAATACATTGGCTATAAATTAATGGCGGCCGCTGTTGCTGTTGACGGTGCTGTTGCTGGTTCAATCTGTTCCGCGCTTTAGCTATCACCATTTTTTTTTTTAATTTCCATCCGTCAAATACTTTTGTCATTTATCTCTGCCTACTTAGTTATTTTATTCTGAGCTCATAGAACGCACTCTGAACACGCTCAGAACGGAAAGAGAAACACATATTCGAAGACTTTGAACTAAAAAAGAAACGCAATACATTTTTTGATAACTCAAGTTCTGCTCTGTACTAAAAATAAAAACGCCTATTAATTGCAGAGAGGTAAAAAAAAACTTGAAATCGATTTCATTAAAAAAAATTGCGTTCTTTATTGGAATTTTCCATTGAATGTCCGATTTTGTGACAAGAATTATTGCTTGTGGAGGTGTAGGGTGAATCGTTATTAGCTAAGCATAGTGCTGCATTCAGTTTGGCGGATCACTTCCCATCACTCCTTCCGCTGCTCTTGATATTAGGTTCCATCTGACACTCCTGGATGAATGAACTTGCCAAAAATTTCATTCGTTAAAAAACTTCTTCATAGTGGATGACAGTTGACAGTAGAACGAAGCGTTCAGATCTTTGAATTTAGGCGTTTTTCTTTTTTAACTCTGAGAAAAACACTGAGCAGAGCTTGTCGAGCAAGATCTAAACAGAGTTTGATCAGAGTTCTGCGATTTACTTATGAAACACCCTAGAGCACTGAACTGTCAAAAGTTTCATTTTTATTTGCTTGTCTGTTTTTTTTTTCGCAGTTTGTCTGTCATATCACACGAAGATAGCCGCGCTCAGCTTTTTACTCTATTTGCTCGGTCATTTTATTCTGAGCTCATAGAGCACGCTCCGAGCTAGCTCTGATTGAAAAATGAAAAACACAACCTGAGCGCTCTGATGTTTATGAGCTAAAAAAGAAACACAGATCTATTTTTGACAGTTCAGTTATCTGCTCTGAGCTTAAAAAGTAAAACGCCTTTTGTGTTCTTTTTGAACATGTTTATAGCGTGTTCGATGAGTTCGGAATTAAATAGTAGAGTATATGGAGTAAAATGCTGAGCACGCATTTTACTTGCAGAAAATAGAGAACAAAAAAAAAATGGCGAATGAGAGTGGTACTTCTTATTGCGTAAGGAAAACTTCATAAATACTCGTAACTAAGAGCATGACAGATTAGTGCTCAAATGTGTTTCAAAAATAATTCGAACACTCAGAGCACTCTCGTTGTAGAGGACATTCAGAGCATACTCGAAACACCCGAACTCTTTTCAGAGCTCTAGTGTGAACGAAGATAGAAACACGCCTAATGAGATTGGTCAAACTGAACTCATTCGGATCAGAATGCTCTACACCAAATTTGCATCAACTCCATCATCTTAAGCTACAGCTCTATGCATACGAAGAGTGTGCGAATGAGTCTAACGGTCCTTAGATGTTCCTAGTTTAATTAAGATATCCTTTTGTCAATCTTGTTGTCCTTAAACGTCATAAATCCCTAATTTCGGTGCGCATAAGTACTTATGTACAAATATGAAGCTTACTCATTCCAAATAATTGGCTCTTAAGCCATGATTAGCCTTTTTACTTGCAAATTCACTGCCTCCACATTGAATTATCCTTGAAAATAAAACGTAAATTATTTCAGGCAACTTCAACATCATCAGGATATTCCACCATCATCGTCACCCCATTCGAATACCATATCATCTTCAATTTTCTTTCATTCTATTGTGTTCCTTTTGTTTTCCGTTCTGCACTGTTGTTTTTAATCCGTCTTCTGTTGTTTGTTTTTTCGCGCATAATCACCGGAGAAGTGTGCCCCCATATGTGGGGAATGGATGTGCTTAGATTCGTACTCTAATTAAATTCACACAGGTGAACTGACTGCGAAGAAAAACAAAAAGGATGCTACTGCAGTATGTGAGAGATGCAGCACAATGGGCGCATTCACGAAGGTCGACCCTTGTTTTATGCAGTGAAATTGTTTTGTTTTTTGCTCCGAAGGGAAAACATATTTTGGCTGCCTCAGCGCAATTGCCAGGGAATTGCTCTTGAAAATTTGTTACAATCGACTGAGTTTCGAATGAGACCTCTTCAGCTAAGATGCGGGAGTCTTCGTTCAGAAAATCTCGGTCCCCTTTGATGCATGTAAGTGCAGATTTTTTACAAGCCTCCTCTTATCCGTGAGCCGAAAAAGTGCAGCACACCGCTAATTAACATGTTTCGCTGGAATAAGAGGAGGTACTTTAAAATCTTTTTTTTTTGAGCTTTTATTTTTGTTTCGTGCAAACAAAAAGGCATCAGCTTAAAATCAAGCACGACGTGGAAAAATTGAGTGGGTGGTTGGGGGAAATGTAAAAACCTAAAAAAAACCTAAGGTGCGTTCGTGTAATATACTCTCGACATTTTTCGACCCAGGGCTGTTCCTTCTTCGAGCTGCGAGTTGTTTATTCTTCTATCTAACGAATTAGCATTGTAGTCGCTGTTGCATGAAATTATATGCGCGATGCAATTTACTTTTGTGAGATATATTTTCGTGGTGTGGTCTTTTTTTTTTGCTGCCAGAAAAGTTACTTTGAACTCATTATTTTTTTTTTTTTGTGTTAGTAAACTTTTTTCCTTCTTCGTGTTCAAAATGAAATTGTGGCGAAAGTGTACCTACGAGTATGTATATGTATCTTCTAAAATTTGTAAGCTACGTGATGTCCCCTCGAATTTATTTTATTATTTTTTGTTTTGCTCCGAACAAAGTATTATGCAGTGTTTGTTTGAAGTACAAACGTACTGCGCTTTAATTAGGAGTAATAAAGGCTCTTTTTACTTTGCTTTGTTATAATTTACTTTGAAGTGCACTTCAATTTCGTTGCACAGATGAATGGGGCGACGACGACCGACGGCGAGAGATGGGGGCTTTGAAATTGAAAAATATGTTGTTGATTTAGTTTTTTTTTTCATTTTCAGGTTTGGGTTGAATGAAAGCATGTATGAGTACTACCAATGCTACTATTATGGAATTGCTTCAAACTTTGTTGATGCTCTAAAACGCATCTCATATGGTTTTTTTTTTGAAGTATAATAGCTACTTATTCGTCAAAGTTTTTATTTTGTGTACATATGTATACTCTGTCCATATTTATTTTACTTTTTAGAATTAGACAAAAGGTTGAGAAAAGTTTTCAATTTTTATTGACTTTAAAATTATTAAAATTATGCGTATGGATGAAAATTCAAGATAAAAAGACACACCGTTATTGGCGTTGTTAAATATCACACATCTTTCCTATCCTTCTTTCTCTTCTTAACTTCACGCCCGCGCCGCTGTGTTGAAACATTTAAAGGGTAATCTAATCCCTTGAGCGCGGGTAGATTATAAAAAAAAAAAATTGATTGATAAACGATTATTTCGTATTATGTTTGTCAATTGATAATTTGAACTACATATTACTGTATGAATATTTAACAAACTTTAACTATTGGGAATAGATATTTTATTTGAGATTTAAGTTTTAAGATATTGGATGTTCTTGATTAGCTTGTTTTAACATTTTATTGTACTTAAATTTTCACTTTTCATGACAGCGGCGTCAACCATTAGGCATTGATATAAAAAAGCTGTGCAGGACTCTAGGACATTCTACCACAATCGTTGATAACCTGAATTGACTACAATTGAATAATAATATTTTCTCCAAAAACGATCTATTGCAATCAATCTAATAAATCAGAAGTAAAGATAGCTGTATTACCTGGAAATTTGCAATTGACTGACAAATTGATAAATAACAAATTTTTTGACAACGATAATATCAAGTTTTATCAAAAGAACTATTCACAATATAAACTTACTATGTATATTATTCACAGTTTGTATAAAAAAAATGGTGTTTCAAGACGATAATACCAATTCATTAATATTCTTGATAAAGCCTAGTACGCAGATCGCGCTAAATTTTTTTCTCCCACATTTTTCTCTAAACACCAGCTAAATTCCAAGCTAAATTTTGACATAAAAACCTTGTGGTGAATATGTCACAGAAAACAGCTGTTCTCTAAAAGCCCTTTTACGAGTAGACGATCAGTTGTTCCTTCAGTTATCAGTTCAGTTGTCAGTTCAGTTAAAAAAGGCAGTGTATTTAGACGTCATCGTCAGTCCGGTGTTCAGTTGAGCTTTCATTTTACTTATGAGCAGTCGAAAATCAGAGGAAATACATTGCGTAATGGACGATGAAAGCTTTATTGCAATAGCTACAGTTTTGTCGCTTAATAAATCACCGCAAACTAAAATTGAAATGACGGCTGAACTGACAACTGAACTGAAAAGTATTTACACATCAGTTGAACTGATAACTAAACTGAAAACTTATGGGAATTTCATCAGTTTCAGTTTCAGTCTCAGTTAAACGCTTCAGTTTTTGCATTTAGACATCAGTTTATCTGAAAGCTTAACTGATAGCTCAACTGAAACTGAAATGATCGTCTAAAATGGGCTTTAAACATCAAATCGTCGTCGTTCTATATGAAAACTTCCTAAGTCCATTTTTTGTGTTTTGAGATATTTGCATTTAAACTTGGAAATTAATATAATAAAATCCAAAAATTATTATCAGAATAGCACTATCTCGGGCTTTAATTGTAGAATGAATTTGGCGTAGCCATTGTGCAGTAAATTTTTTTGCAAATGGTTTATCCGGAATGAATTAAATAAGAATTAAATAACATTTTTTTTTTTAAATGAACTTAGGGAGTTTTAATAGAACGATGTCGAAATATGGAATTTATAATTGACAAACTTAGTATAGGCGCCAGAATAACACTTAATGAAAAGTTATGAAAAACTAAAAAAATTGATTTAGTCTTTAATTTTAAGATTAAGTATTGTTTTTAATTATAACAAAGTTCCTGTTTTCAAAATAAATGAAAAATTTGTTAAGCCTATAACTTTATACATATGTGGGAATATAACCAAGTAAGAAATTTTTTCTAATTTTTTCAATTTCCTCATATCTTTTATATGAATCCTTTAACTAAACCCTTAATCCAAGTTTGTTTTACATTAAAAGAATTTTAACAAAACAGTTAAAGTTCTTTCCGAGGAAATTTTAATAAACATGTCTGAAAGCTTCTTATACTTTCTAAATGAGAAAAAAATCACCAAATTCAAGCATATCTGTCCAGCCCCTTATGTTCGATGTACTGTCACTGTAGGCGCACGGACGTTCAGGAGAATGAAGGTACATGGCTCAAGGAAGTAAAGGTGCATGAAACCATTGTATATAAACATAGTTCAATGATGAAACTATAGGCGCATCGAAATTATTTTTCACCCGAAATCAATACTTGCACTTAAAACCAAGTACAAATTTCATCATAAGTCTAAAAGTATCGTTTTTGTTTATCCTTCAAAAGCACTCGAACATACATATGTATGTAAATAAATCCTAAATCTTTTTTCCGATTTTTTTAGAAATTTTATAAAATATTTTTTTTTTCTCAAAAAACTGTTCGACAGATTAAAAAAAAAAAAAATCTAAAAAATTTCGTGTTATTCTCCCTGGAACTATTTTTTGTTTTTGATTTTCTCAAAAACGGTTCAACGGATTTCGATCTTTTTTATACTAACGCTCCTCAACAGTTTGGATAGTATCTATTCTGTATTTGAATTTTTAAAAATATTTTCAATTTTTTTTTTTTAAACTCAATATTTCCAAAAATTCCATTCTCATTTTTTTATAATTTGACAATTAAAATTTTCTTAATACAATCTACAAGTGTAAAAAGCTATATTTTATTTTAACTAAAAAAAACTGTATCCACCATAGAAATGTTAAAAACTGGTTTTCGAAAATCACACCTAGAATTTTAATACAATTTTTTTTTTCAATTAATTCTTACGATCTATAATTCAATGAAAAAATTGTTTAGATAATTCTGACTACCTTACCTACTATGGAACCATTTTTTCGAATTTCGCATTTCTCACTATTGGTAAAACGGATTTTAATTAAATTTTTTTAGAGAAGTTTCTAAAAAGTTTAAAAGAAATTATTTTTTTTAGAAAATTCGATATCTCAAAAAAGGTCAATATTTTTTTATTTTTTTTTATTATTTTATTAAAAATGTTTAAGAAAATTTTTATATAAAAGCTTATTTTTTTTAAGAAACCGCTACAAAGACTTTTTGTTCTTGCTAACATTCATATTTAAAAAATTACATTGCATTTTTTTTTTATCTCTCACTAATAAAAGAGTTTAAAAAATTAATCTTATGCTTATGAATAGTTTTCTCTAATAACTAACATTAATTTTTAAAATTCTTAGTCTTCTACATAAAGAGCAAGTTGGTACGACCCAGTCGTGCATTTTATTTTTATATATGTAATTTTCATACCCTTATAATGGTCATATAAGGTCATAAAATTTCGTTTGGCAAATTATAGTCGGGCATCCAGCATTCCCCACATTTACTTTCAACCTTCTTCATGAAGCGGCGACTGCGAATTTGTAGCAAAAAAGGCCGAAATGTTGCATAGGTTGCTAGTATTATTTGTACTCTGGTCTTTCCATGTTGTTTTCTATTAAATAAATAAAATAAATTGTTAAATAAAAAAATTTTACCAAATTACTCGTAACCTCAAATCAATGTCCAAATTCACTGCAAATTGTTTGACGATGAAAAAAATTGTATGATGTACATATATGGCAGGCCTGAAAATAAATTGTGTGTGTACACGATTATCAAATACCTTACATTTTATCGTCTGACAATTAATTGCAAGATTACACAACTATCAGCTAGCGTACATATGATCGTCATATTTCTTACAATTAATTATATCAGACAATGATCTAACAATTAACTGTCAGACAAATTTTCTTACAATTAATTGTAGGACTTTGTAAATATGTTTTTCACTGACAGATCTGACAAAAGTGTACGATCTTCCAGTCGTGTACACTAAGCTTTATGCCAAATCAAACAAAACCAAAAAAATAATGCAAGCAACTTAATTTGAAGCAACAAATTCCTCTCGAGTTTCGTAGGGACTTTAGCTTTCATTTCAAAATGTCAGCTGCCAGCTTACAATAAGCAGTGCAGAAGTATTGTCGTTTCCAATTTTCCAAGATGGGATTAACCCAACTAGCGTTGCCAGACGTCCCGGCTTACCCGGGACATCCCGGATTTCAGCCATAAATTCATCTGTCCCGACAAGGCAGCTTTTTGTCCCGGGTTGAGTCTTAAACTCACAAAATAATGCCTAGTGTACCTAAATATTTGTGATTTAACCTTAAGAAATTGCTTTTAAAATTTCAATCAACCAAAACTTAACGAAGAATGTTATTTTTGCAAACTGACATCTGTCATTAAAATTGACAAAACAAAAATATTTGCAAATGACAAACGACAAATCAGTTTTTTTAATTAGTAATGATTAAAAGAATTTATTTATTTTGATCTACACGCATATTACGATTTTTACTTCCGACTTATAGGTACTATAAGGCAAGTTATGCATTCGTAAAAAAAATCGAACTCGAGATTTTGATCAAAGTTGACATTACGATGATAGCGGACGTTTTTTTCTGTTTTTTTTTAAGACCAAAAATAACGGTACCTGCCATACGAATTTTTTTCGAAATTTTATAAATATTTTTTTTTCTCAAAAACTGTCCCACAGATTTAAAAAAAAAAATTATAAAATTTCTTTTGGTTAAACCTAGGTAATGGTTGAAAAAAAATTTTACAAAAAATTGTTATTTTTGGTAGCCCCCCTGGGTCCATTTTTTTTGTTTTTGATTTTGTCGAAAACGGTACAGCCGATTTAAGTAATTTTTTTTATGCCAAAGCTCCTACAAAGTTTGAATATTATTACATATTCAAATTTTCAATTTTTAATTTTTTGGATTTTTAAAAAAAAATTCAAAATTTTTTTTTCGAAACTCAATATTTCGAAAACCCCATGCTCGATTTTTTTTAAAACTTGCCAAATAAAAGTTTCTTAACATAATCAACAAGCTTTGAGAAAAAAATTTTTGTTTTATCTAAAACTAACGGTACCTTCCATACAAATTTAAAAAAATGGTTTTCGAAAATCGCATTTTTCTCGAAAACGGTTCCGAGAATTTTGCTAAAATTTTTTTTCTTTTGATTAATCTTCACGATCTATAATTTAATAAAAAAAAAATTTAAATCTAGATATTACTGACTGTACCTACCATCGAATTTTGAATTTCTCATTATCGACATAACGGATTTTAATGAAATTTTTTATAAAAAAGCTCCTTAAAATTTTAAAAAACATTGCATTTAAAACCTTAAGAAAAAATATTTTTTTCAATTTTTAGAAAAAAAAGTCATTTTTTTTGAAAAATTCGTATCTCAAGAACGGCTTAGTATTTTTCTTGGAATTTAGACTCTTATTCGTACAATAATAAAAACCTAAGGTTGGTGTACCAAAATTTTTTCTTAAAAATGTTTTAAAAATTTTGTACATAAAAGCTTATTTTTTTAAGGAACCACTACAACGACTTATAATTTTTGTTCCTGCATGAATTCATATTTGCATAGCATTCTGTTTTTATCTCTTACTTCTAAAAGAATTTAAAAAATTCAATCTATCCTTATGAACAATTTTCTTAAATAACATCCGTTTTTAAAATTCCTAGTCTATTACATTGGAGCAAGTTCGTGCGACCCAGTCGTGCATTTTATTTATTTTGCCCCGGGTAATATGTTTAAATCCCGGGATTTTTCATTATTTTAGACATTCGTCCCACCGAGGTGTCAACAAAATCTGGCAACCCTAGCCCCAACTGACTTCTTTTCATTACAAACGACACCTTACTTCTTTCTGGCTTTTGAAATGTTGTACTCTTCGACAGTTGTAGCGTATCGACAATTTATGACGAAAAGATTAGATATTTACATACATATTTATTTTTCATCTATTTCCAAACTAGTTTCAATAGATTCCAAATGGAACTTTTCTTGTTAATTACAATTTATATGTAAACTACTACTTCTGACAAAACTTAATCATTAACTAACTACGGACATTAACTCACCTTTAAATGGTTCCATTTCAATTTGTTCGAGACATTATTCGATATGTGTGAGTTTGCTTAATTTGCCAAAATATTATCTACGCGAAAATAAAACCAAAACAAAAAAAGAGGCTGGGTGCGACCCACACTGATAACTTCCCATTTGTTTAAAAAAAAACTATTAATTCAATATTTGTCAACATTTTACTAATTGTACAAAATTATACTATGTATAAAATAAACTAAATTAGAAGTCAATATCACTACTAGTTCTCGAGAAATTTGAGTCGAAAAACAATTTTTACCAATTTTCAATAGAATTTTATATAGTTTTTTATTTTTTGTAAAAAAACTGTAAACTGATTTTTTTTTAAATTTTCACCAGTTGTCAAACACATTATTTTTCGTAAAATAAAATTATTTTGAATTTCAAATTGTTTTCCGTTCTTAGAATATCTGGGTTATGAAATTTTTTTTTTCAGTTTTTTTTTATTTAAAAAAATGACGGTATGTTCATTTTTTTCCAAATTCATACCAAATCTGTATGACATTATAATGAGTACATTAAATTTTATTTGAAATCAATAGCATTAGTTTTTCGTGAGATATTTGAAACTAACCAAAATTTTTACCTTTTTTTTAAACCGTTATAGTGAAAAAACTACACACTGAATTTTAATAAACGCCCTTTCAGCCTCTTTGGAAGTTATTATCTATTAAACAAAATTTATTTGAAGTCGATATCCTTACTCGTTCTTGAGATATCGACGACGAAAAATGTTACCAGAACGTACGGACGTACGAACGTACGAACGTACGTACACACACACACACAGACATCCCTCTAAAAATGATTGATATAGCCTCTAGGGACCTTGAAACGTCGAGAAATGTCAAAAATTCCAATTTGACAAATCGGACCGATTACAATAACTCCCTATGGGAAGTTAATATTATAAATTTGTTTACATACATGGCTCGATGCAGAAAAGTGTCCTAAATAATATTTGAAACAAAAATTTATAACAACGTCAAGAGTATTATGAAATAATAATGATAAAATATATGTATGTATGTACGCACGTTATGTCAATAAAAATGAACTTGAAATGATGTTTTTTTTTCTTTTATTTGTCAGTATTGGTGCTACGATAAGTTATCATATCAATAATTCTGGAACTTAATAAACATTTATAGATTATAAAATAGTTCGTTTTTTTTTGTATACCAGTTTATACCAAATAAAGTTTTGCATAGTGTTTTTGTCTACAATTCAACTGATAACTCGGCTTGACATATAATCGCCACACGTGTGGCGAAGGTAGACGGTTTTGTTTTTTGTTTATATCAGATTGAAATATCTAATAGGTATAAAATTAAAATGTATGATAACTAATCTCCTAAATTGAGATTTTAATACAATTAACAAAAAACAAATCCTCCACAAAATTCTTAGATCAGTGTTATCTTAGAGAAAAGAAAAGAGAAAAAACAGGCAAGCGAGGAATTTCTGCAATACGAATATTCGAAGAAGTTGATCAAAATCTACGTCAAAAAGAACTACAATGTCCCAAATATAGTAAAAACTTTCGGTCTTTTTGTAAAAATATTAAAAACTGTTCATCGAGTCCGAAACTCGTTCACAATAACACTTCTTTTGTCAGCTCACAAGCTAAAGCAAATTTGCTTGCAACGCAGTTTGCTGCTAATTCGAATTTGCGTAAAAGTGTTATGACTTCTCCTGTACTTGAGAGCGTAAACGCTCTCGCTTCTTTCGCATTAGTACAGTCACAAAGGTCCTTAAAGATATTGAAATACTTAAATCCGTTGGTTCAGATTGTAAATCCCCTTATTTTCTGAAGAGCTGTTGTTTTACACTGGCAAAACCATTGCGTAAGATTTTCCATATTTCATACTTCTTGGGTACCTTTCCGAGTAGGTGGCAAACGGCATTTGTCCAGCCTGTCTCCAAAAAATGCGAATATTCCTTCCCTCCAATTACAGACCAATTGCCACTACAACGTTCCTTCTTTCCAAGGCCATTGAAATGCTCAGCTTAAATGACCGGCAGTACGTCTTTCGTAGCAAAAGATCTACTGATTATCTGATGGCATATCTGAATGAAAAGTGGAACCAATCTTAACATCGTTTTGGAGAATCAAAGATAATTGTTTTTCATGAAATATGCTCGCGCCGGGGTTCCACAAGGGAGCCAGTTAGGACCTTTTCTCTTTATTCTTACTATTAGCGATATTGAAATGCTCATTAAAGCCAGGCACGCACATTCAATTTTTAGTTTCGCAACTGTTTAGTTGCTAAAATGAAACATATGGGCTTATATGGGACACCGCGCACTTAGAGCAACTCGATTCGAGCAACTAAAAAGTTTGCGTTTTGACGCAAACTAAACGATTGCCTTGTATTAAATCGCAACAGCTGAGCTTTTTTTTATAAGCGCAAGAGAGAAAAAGAGTGTGAACGTGAGTAAAGAGTTGCCAGTGCGCGGTACTTTATCAACTGGTGATTAAACTATTTGATTTCGATCACAGTTGCTAGTGCGCGGCTAGCCTAAACATTCCCATACTTCACTATTCAGCAACGATACAAAGTTTTTCAAGACCATTTCTTCCACACATGATGCTATTCTTCTACAATTTGATTTTAACAATTTCTCTGTCTGGTGCATGAAAATTGCTTAGAGCTTAATATGTCCAAATGTCTCTTAATCACTTTTTCACGAAAACGCATCCAATCTACTCCCCGTCAATACCTTATTCATTATCAACGCATAACCAGCGCTGAGTTAATTCGCGAACTTGTAATTTTATGTAATAGAGAGCTCAACTTTCTCATGCATATTGACGAGATTATACTCAAAGTAAACGCTATACTAGGCTTTGTGAAACGTCGGCTTCAATTTCAATTCTCTGAACCTTACGTGGCTCGATGTTTATACATAACCTTTGTTCGACCCCTTCTTGAATACGCATGTCAAGTATGCTCCCCTTATCAACACATTCTTATATCGGGAGCATTTAATGTCGTTTCCTGCGTTTCGCTTTTCGTGGTCTGTTTTGGAATAATCCTTCTAGTTTACCTCTGTATCGAGACCCACTTCTATTGATTAACTTAAATACGCTGGAAGAACAAAGAGCAATAAGCGACAATCTTTTCATTCATCGACTACTTTCAGGGTCTGTTGACTGCATAACTCTCTACAATTCCATCTCTTTCAACACTAATTCTCGTAATATGAGAAATCATCGTCTCTTCTATCTGCCTACCCACCGTACCTCTTATGGCTTCAACGAACCTATTACTCGCATGCTTTGGAGGATTAATTTTAACATTAACTGTTTCGACTTCAACCTCAGTTCACCCTGCCTGAAACTCCGTCTTAATCATCCCTCAAATTATCTTTAACTCTTGATTTAAGAGCTATATGTAAGATAGCTCAAGAATAAGCTTGTATAATTAAGACTGATAAAAGGTAGTATTGGCCCCACCAAAATCAAATGCTGGTGTGCCACAAGGCTCCGCTTTGTCTCCGACACTCTTCCTTATCTTCATTAATGATCCTCTCTCTGAAACTTTTTTTCCACTTCCGGCAGAACCCTCAGCTTTCGTTTCCAGACTCACAACCACGATTCAAATCATTGAGCTCTGCTACCATCATCGTTGAGTTACATGCAAGACATAAAACATAATGGCTCGTTTGAATGAATGAATTGTATTAAGGGGGTTATTGCACTGCGACCTGTAGATTTATTGTGCTCCCGCTTATAAATTGATGAGCTGGCTCATTCTCCATTTTCTCCTCCAAACCTATTGCATTTAGGAATTTTAGCATTTGGGGCACTTTCAGAGAGGATAGGTTGCTCTATTCTACCTAGTATTGTCCCAGATGGGTGCTCCTATTTTTGCTAGGGAATCTGCCTTTTCATTTCCGTGAACACCAACGTGACCGGGTACCCAGTGTAGTGTGACCCTGTTCTTGTTACAAAGTTCATTATGCACTCCCACACAAGCTTGGAGCTGATGGTGTATGAGCTTAGTGCATTGAGTGCTGCTTGACTATCTGACATGATGGCAATGTTCTTGTAACGATAATTCTTTTCGAGATTACGATCCACGCATATTCCTATAGCGTTTACCTCCACTTGGAATATGCTGTTGGACTGCCCCACCGGTATGGAAAAGTTGGTTGTTGGCCCAAAGATTCTTGCACCAGTCCCTTCGCTTGTTCTCGATCCATCAGTGTACCATTTTATGGTGTTTGTTTCGAGTGTGTAGTTTGTTTCCTCTCCTACCCAGTCTTTCATGTTACTGAGCTGTGTAAGAAAGTTTTTCTCGAACTTATGTTTTTTGATCATTCCATCTCTTGGGATGTCAATAAGATTTGTTATTGTGGACCTGTCAATTAGATCCTTTTCTCTAAAACCACTAACTTTGCCTGTCCCAGTTCCTTCCTTTGAGAACCTCATGATACCACCCACTCCAGCACTTCTAATGACCTCGTGTAGATAGATGAAGGATGACCTCCATAGCTGCGGTAGGGCAGATTCTCATTGCTCCCGTAATACAGATACATGCGAGCCTTTGGACTTTTTTTAGGGCTTTCCTAGTCCTTGTTGATTCGGTTTTCTTGTGCCAGGCGACCCGACCATAGGTAATTATGGGTCTTATTATCATAGTGTACATCCACCTGAGGATGTTCGTTTTGCACCCCCAAGACTTGGCTGCAATTCTATTGCAAATCATTAGGGCTTTTGTGGCTTTTCCGATTATAGCATTTAAGTGTTTGTTCCAGAGGAGTTTACTCTCTAGTATAATTCCTAGATATTTGACCTCTCTCTGCGTTTCAATTACTTCACCAGTCAAGCGGATAGGTTTCATATGTGTTAGAAGTCTTTTCCTGTTAAATGGTTTGATTGTTGTCTTGGATGGGTTTATTGAAAGCCCTACAGACATACACCATTTACTTGTGATTGTTAGTCCTCTTTGGATAATATCGCAAAGAGTTTCTTCAAACTTACCCACTGCAATGATAGCGATGTCATCGGCAAAGCCAATGCAACATATACCTTTCGAGGTAAGATTTTCTAACAATTCATCTACTACAAGACTCCACAACAAGGGTGATAGTACTCCGCCCTGAGGACAGCCTCTTGTTGTGATTATCTTTTTTACATTTTGTCCTGCTTGTGCCTCTGCATTTCTAGTGCCTAACATTTCTTTTATCCATCTGGTTATGGTGATGGGTACACATTTCCTTACCAGAGCTTTGCCTTCAGCCTCGTGGGACGTGTTATCGAAGGCTCCTTCCATGTCTAAGAAAGCAGTTAATGCTGTTTCCTTTACGTCTAAGGCTCTTTGGATCTTATTTGTTAGTTCGAAAAGGGCGGTCTCTGTTGATCTGCCCACCCTATATGCGTGTTGTCGCTGATTGAGAGGCCTGCTTATTAACACTTCTGGGGCCTATCTTACAAAATTGTGATTACAAGCATTTTTTTAACAAATTTGTAAAAAATCGAGTTTTTTTCATATGTAATTTTTTTTAATCACAAATTTGTACTTGTAATTTGTAGTTGGTGAAATAGTCCCCTGATTTTATGAAGTTGTCAATTACCTTTCCCAACGTTTTCAGTATAAAGGATGTTAAGCTTATTGGCCTGAAAGACTTTGGATGGGTTGTGTCTTTTTTCCCTATTTTGGGAATAAAGATTACCTTATCTGTTCTCCATAGACTAGGTATATACCCAAGAGCAATGCTACTCCGAAGAATATTAATGAGATAGGGCATAAGGTATTCTTATCTTTTCTGCAAAAGAGCTGGGAAGATGCCATCTGCACCTGGTGATTTGTAGGGTTAAAAGGTATTAATTGGCCAATCAATCCTTTTATCTGTGCAAATGGTCGTGGCTATTTTCCAGTCCTCTCTGTTTGGTATAAGAGGTGTTCTCTCTACCAAGTTACCATCTAATGGTAAACTACCTGGAAAGTGAGTGTTGAGCAGAAGGTTGCACCTTTGCTCTTCGTTTATATTTGGTTAATTTTACTTTACAATAATTTTTCTCATTGAATTTGATGTGTCATTATTGGTCCAATACCTTGTTTTATCATGTGCTATTTTCATTTGTTCTATGGACTTCAAAATGAATCGATTCGGTAGTCAGTATCTCGAAAAAAAAAAAGTTGGTCCCAGGACACTTCCTTGTGGTACACCGGCTTCATCTTTTTAAATTTTTAATCGTACCATACTCTAAAGCAGTATTCTTGCTTTCATCTATTGGATGCACGCCAGGTGTTTTGTTCCCTGCCAGGATTTTTAAAGCTATTTAAAAATTTAGAAATGCAATTTTTCAGAACTATTTGTATAGGGTTATGAATCTGAATGTTGTCATAAATCTTGGAAAAGCTAGAAGAAATTTTTGTATTGTTTTAGTCATATGTATTGTTTTACAATGATTCCACATTTATGATGATGTGGGTAGCCATTTTCGTTTGCCTATTGAGCACGCCAAATAAACTGAATTCAAAACAAATCTAGACTCTGACTAAGCAGACTTATTATATCTACATAATTGTCTGAGTGAACGAAATTTGTAGCACGTTTTTATTTTTTTTTTTTGTTTATTTATTTTGTTTTTGTTTATATTTGTGGTTTAAATGACAAATTCAACCGATTATATCATCGCGTGTACCAACTTATATTAATTTTTTTTTATTTTTTTTTATTTCAGGTAAGCATCACCAACAAGAAGCTTCTGTGAGTAGAATAACTTGATTTAAGTAATATATTCAAAAACAAAATGTGCATGTTTTCGACAATTGTTTAGTTAACTAAACACTGCATCATTGAAACACGTTTAAACTCATTAAAACTTCATCAATCTTTGTCTTGTTGTTAATAAAATTTGAAAACTTTAAATAAATGGCTCTTGCATCTTGGGAGTCAATTAAGTTCCAAAGTGCATTTTATCGAAGGTATCTTATCTTCAACACAACTCGCATATACATTTAAAACCCTGCCAACCATCTCTGCAAATAAAATTCTGTGTTGAATGCAGACCTATAGACTGTTGAGAAAAAAGAAGAAGGAACCGGAAGTCGACTTTTAGCAGGAAACAAAAATAACGAGGTATATCTCGAGAAAGACTAAACCATCAGCTTATGGTGGGGAGCGAGTGAATATAACATTTAAACAAACAACCCACTAACAGTATCCAACGAGTTATACCCTTGGCATTGGGGTGGTTTTCAATGGCAATAAATGACGCTAAAAGTCATCATCAGCAACACATATAGCACAGTCTGTCTATCTGCAATATAAATACCTACTATACTAGTGCCGCCAGACTTTGAGGAGGCAATGCAAACCCCCCTACAACCGGGGTAGACATTTTTGAAACGACAACGTCGAGTGTCTATATATAGTGCTGCAGCCCGATTTCCGAGCAAAAAGGCTCCCGCCAATATTGCCACCCTTAAACATCACTCTTGTGTGTCTTGTTGATGTGAAAAGCTTCTGCATTGGTAGCTGCACATCTCCAACATAAAGTGGGGTTCAAACTCCAAAGTTTTGCCTGCAAGCTACAACTAAAGCATTTTTCAGTATTAGGATGATAGGAGGATAGGCTAGAAATGGTGAGGAATAACTTCCTTGGGGACCGACCGAGCGACTACTATTATAGTCACTGCAGCAGATTTTCCAACCCTTAGAACAGGCGGCGTGTAAAGTTTTGCTTTCTCTTTCTCTTCGTCTGCTATGTGCAATTTCAAAAAAGATGACGAGGACAACGAAGCCAAAGCAGCAAACCAACGTCAACGACGACGACGACTACGACGTTGAAAAAGCACTAACGGGGGTCTAAAATAGCATTGGAAATTTTTCAGCGCGCCAAGCTTGGAAGGGGTGGGCAGTGCGGTGCGGTGTGGTGGGGTAGGGTTGTGTGGGGTGATATTGGGTTGGGTGAAGAATGACTCTGTGGCGCATGTAGACACGATGACGTTACCTTTTTTTGTGTATTTTCTAAATTTAGCTTGCAACAACGACGACGGCGCGGGGTCGGTCGAGAACACGATGAAAAGTGAAAGTTTTTCCTCTCTCCACCCTATCTATACCTATAGTTAGGTATAGGTGGGTAGGTATAGAGAATTATTTATATTTGTGTGATTGTAAAGTTGCTGCATAAGAGGCGCCGCCTGGCAAACATTGATTTTTTACTCACACAAACAAAAATGCATTCAACCAACTATGAAGATAGTATACAAGGGTTCGGGAAATCCCTGGAAAATGAAAATGAAAATGAAAAAAACAACGCAAGGGTTTTCGAGGAAAATTAGATACCTATAAATGCAGAGGAAATTGTACAGTCGAAAGAAAAAAAAAAAAACCAAGAAAATATTATATTAAACTGTTTGAACTGAGTTAAGCGTTTTTGTTTTTGTTCTATTTCTTTTAATGTGTAAACATGCAAAGCGAGGAGAATAAAAAGAATCCCGATACCTTAGTACCATCAGTTAGCTACTGTAAATAATTTCGAATGTAATTTTTTCTTCTATAAATAAAATGTAGCTATATCCTTGATATGATCCCTAGACACGGCTAAAATGCCTGCCTGCTTCGTGTATGCAAATTAAAAATAAAAGTGAGAGTTTGCACATATCTAGGTAGACTGTTATGGCTGAAATTAAACGAAAGTTATTTAATGCAATTATTTTATCCATTAGAGATTTTTTTCTTTTTGAAAAAAGGCTTTATTTTCGACTATGAAAATGTAGAATAGTAAAAAAAAGGTTCGCCTCCGAAAATGCATAGGTAACGTTGCATTAAGCCCACACACATTTTGTGGTAACTTTCATCAGTTTTGGAAACCCGCATGTTCTAGAGTTTGAAAAAAATTCTACAAAGTAGATTCCTCATGAAAGAATCATCTTGAAGAATGTCATTCAGACATTTGGAGTTGGAGTGGCTTTGATATGCTTGAATTTTTGAGTTACGGATATTCAATTCTATTTAAAATTCACATTACATTTTACACTACTCCGTAGATAAACCTACGAAGTAGAGACTGAAAGCACTGGCAACTGAGACCATATCGGCTTAGACATTACAAGAGAGAGAGACACAGAAAGAAAGAACAACAGACCCTTATAGTGTTTAACGTGGACACCTGTCAATTAAGACTTAATTCCACAGTGGGCCTACCCACATCGGAGTCAGATTGAGCGCTGAGTTGAGTTCCGTAAAAACTCAGGGCCTGTCAACCCTAGTATACACACACCCAGCAATTGATCGAAGTTGAAATTAACAACTAACACCGTGCACCCCTCTGGTGAGTTACCGTTCAGAATTTTCCTATGTAGTTCAGTTACTTTCGTAACCTATCCACAGGCACCACGAGGAGGTCGATAGGAACCTGACTGCAAATAGACTTACACATCCAGTATCAATTCCTTGCCACCAATAGTTATTGGTGGACAGGCTCATTAGAGCCCTGGTCTAGTTTTCAAAGACTACCTTCAACGCAAGCTACTACTACAGAAGAAACACATGTCAACAGCACACGGTTGGTATACCGTTCATCCAAGTACTAATCACGCACAATGATGCTTGATTTCACTGATCTATGGGAAGCGATGCTTTCATTAAAGCCTAGGCCGTTGTCAAAAATTTTTAATAACCGAATATTTGCATAAGAACGACCAACGAGCGACGAATGAACTAACATTCGTCTATTTTGACATTTAGTTCAGATAGGAATGACGTTTCAAACAAATAAACAAACAAAAGCAAGAAAGATTGTGAGGTTAGCAGTGCGAGAACAATTTATTCATTGCAGTGTGGATGGTTTGTGGAACGTGAACAGAGTTTGACAGTTCATAACAATTAGATTTTAGTTCGTCACGACGAATTTATTTCCTCAAAATTCCCTTAATGTAGCAAATAAAAATCAAATTTTAATATTTTAACATTAATTGCAATAAGTTTTCTAATATTCTGTCTAGTTTTTGTGAAGGAATTAGGCTTTTAAATGTCATTTGTTCTTTTATTCGTGTCGGCCATTGGTTGCTCTCATCTGAACAGTCCTTAACAGAGTTCTTGTGAATTGGTATAAGATGGCAAAAACTTATGATCATATGAGAAGATGCTGTAAATTTTACAAGTGTTTTTTTGAGAAACTAAAGTATTTCGAGCAGTGTTCGAACCTCAGTCATGAAATTTCGGAGCAAATTTGAAAAAAAGTGGAGCAAATGCAAGATTTCCTGAGTAGATTTGAAATAAAAAGAAAATCCTTCCTTGCAGGAAAATTAAAACATACACATGAACATAAAAAAAAATAGTATTAGCAAAAAAGAAAAATAAATCACAGGTTTCATTGGAAAACTTATTATTATTTTCAAAAATTGTTTTGTGAAAATAAACAAATTACAAATTCAGAAAGAATTTTTAACAAAGATTTAATGGTTTATTTCAAAAATGTCATATTTATATATGTACATATAAATAAGACAATTTGTCTGTGTGGAAAAAGTGGAGTAAATCTCGAAAAATCGGAGCGTTGGAGTAGATTTTTTTTCCTTCAAAAGTGGAGCAAATTTGCTCCGAACGGAGTAAGGTTGGAACCCTGATTTGGAGTACTTTTAGAATAGATAGTTCAGCGCATAAGTCAATCGCATCCATCTTAGGCTACGAGTATCTTGCCTGCTTGTGGACTGGCCCAAAACTTCCTGCCTTAGCCCCTTGAGTCGTTCTCAATCCATCAGTATCACACTTGAGGGTATTTTCTTAGAAGAGAGAGTAGTTGTGCTTTGCGAATATTTTTTCCAAGTTTAACTTTTTTGATCATGACATCTCTTGGGATGTCAAGAAGACTTGATATTATAGATCTGGATATAGACCTGTTCACTTTCTTTTTTATTTCCCTTTCTGGCGAATCTCATTACGATTTCCTTAGCATACATTTCTACAACCACATCTTGCACAAAAATTTGGTGGTTAAGCAGCTCAACGAGAACCAGGACCTAGTGACTTACAACTTTCCACCATTCTTGGGTATGTGTTACAAGAAATGGAGGGGACATACAATTTTCCGCAGATTCTGAACACTTTTTCCATAGAGTATGGTACGGCTAAAATTTTTAAAAAGATGATACCGGTGTACCACAATGAAGTGTGCTATCATGGCAACCGAATTAACGCCTCATAGATTCATTATGAAGTATGGTAAAATAAGATATTAGACGCTATAATGACGTATCAAATTTAATGAAATAATAGGGGCCAGATAAAGGTAACCTTAATTCCTTCGTAAAGCAGTTTCTCATTGCTTATATACCAGTATATAATTTTTTAAACATTTTTAATAAATAATGCATGTATCTGCGCAAACTAAAATTTTTTTTATTGTTCGAATATGAATTTGTTGACCCGTTCTTGAGATACCGATTTTTCCAAACGAAATAAAAACTGAATGAGGAAGCCAAAAGTCGAAAAATGGTTCTCTTTTTATCAAAATTCTATAAGATAATTTATCAAAATCAGGTGTATCTACCATTTTTAAAGAAAGACGAAAACAAAATAAAAAAAAATTCAAGGGGGGTACCATTAATAAACATTTATTGGACATTTTTTCAAACATTAGTTAGGTTTTAATAAATGAAATGTTTTGGTATTTTTTTTTTTTTGAATGTTAAACAGTTCTTGAAAAGTAAAATTCTATGGCAAGTACCGTTATTTTTGGTCTTAAGAATAAAGAGACAAACGTGTGGGAGTACAACCTTAAAAACGCTATTCACTATAAGTTTAAAAAAAAAATCGGCCTACCCGTTTAGATTGTAGTCGAACAGATAGAACAGACGGAATTTCGTGACCCTACTTTGGTCTGATTTCGAATCTCGAATCACCTACATAAATGTATATATGTATGTATATACATGTATTTATATGTATAGCACAAAAATTTACTCTACAACTTGATACATGCATAGTGTTTCCAAAATACTCTTATTTTAATTTTGATTTTAAATAATTAAAATAAACAAAATTTTAAAAGGAAATGTTTTCTTTTATTTATTTCGATTTAAACTTTTTTATCACAACATATATTTTTTTTCTTTTTACTTATTAAGCGACGCGTTTCGGATCTGCATCCATCATCGGACTTTTTTCGTTGACTTTTCATTTTAATGCCGAAAATACTCAATGATACGTATCTAAGTATGTATGAATCTATGTTTGAATTTGAACTTATATGCATAAGAATGCAAAAGTTGATCTTCATCATCATCATCACTGAATAAACTCAAATCAACCTAAAAAAAAAAACTAAAAAAATTTAAACCATGATGGAGGTTTGTTATGTATATCTAGATATTGCTTTGCATTCACAAGTTCAAGTTCAAGAGAATTTCATTAACTTTAAGCGCATGAATAAATCTGTTTCCAACAAAATGAAGACAAAAAAAAAACAAAACAAAATTATTAAAATAACGTTTTTCTTTTTCACTCTTTTCCCCAAGTTTACGAGTATATGGGGAGGTATGGTATAGTATATGGAAATTTCAACATTTTTTTTTGAATCAACATAAGAGAGCAAAAAAAAAAAAAAAAAAAAAAAAAAACAATAAAAAAGCTCAAAAAGACATCGACATTTTAATGCAACGCCCAAAAATACCTACAACTATGCAAGAAGAAGTTAGATTTAAATGTGTTTGCTGTTGGGTAAATTCAAGTTTTCGGTATTTTATTCATGATTCAGTGTGCCATTAGGTATGACGCATCATAAATGATGCAACTGAAAACATGACGCAGGATATTCTAATGGTCTTTATTCTAATATAGAAACTTTTTGTTTATCAAAAACATAGTTTTAAAATGCGGACAGTGTTTTCCACCAATATAATGTATGTTGAGTCTAAAAATAACTATTACCTTAGTTCATACACACCTAAGTATACCTACAAATGAATAAATAATATGTATTTCCATAGCGGAAGTTTACCTGCCTAAAAACTAAATAAATAGTTCATAACTAAAATATTCACCAAATGTGAATGATTCGGAAAATGCATGGTGAGATATTGACTGATTAGATGATGTTGAGATGGCAATAAACCATACACAAAGATACTTCATTATGAAGATGCCAATCCTTCGTACATTTTATCTCCAAACACCCACTTGTTTACATCATTATTACGTTTGTAATTTTTGTCGTATCGCTTAATAGATGTGAATTGAAACAACAATAATACGGTAGGTTTGTTTTTGTTTTCTTTTGACAGTTCGGTGTTTCTGTTTACCTATGTTTCTGTTTACAAGCAGCCATTTTTAAATAATCATATTTCACCTTTTTTCACCAAAATCATGGCGATTAGGTGAGTTATTGGGATGTGTTTGAAAAATGCAGATTTAATGGTACAAACAGAATAAAGAGTAGGTATAGGGCGGAAACCGAATTGGACGATTATGTACATAATAACTTAATTTTTAATTGAAAGGTTGGATTACATCATTTACAGTTTGCGACGTAAGTGCTCGATGTTTTCATTTATTTTCAATGTATACATATTGTAAGTACAGTTGTTAAATACTCGTATACAGGGTGCGTTTTTGGTCCCAAGTCGATATTTTTGTTCAATGCTTTTTAAATGAAATACAATTTTATAATATTTATATTATATGGTCCTTAACATTATGTATAAAATATAATGTCGGTCAAGTGGGCGCCTCTGTCCGTGCCGCAAAAAAGAGCTCTTTTAAGCACATTTTGCATCCATAATTTGGAGAACTTCTCTTGTAATTTTGTTTCTAATGTTGTCCTTAAGCAACGAGGTTGCGGTTGGTTTGTTGATGTATACCTTTTTCTTCAAGTACCTTTATAAGAAGAAATCGGGAGGTGTCAGATCAGGAAATATTGGCGAACAGTCGATATCATCCCTTTTTGACATTATTCCACCGGGAAAATGTATCGTAAGGTTCGAATTACAGCACGAAAAGTGTGTGATGTGGCACTGCCTTGTTAAAACAACATGCATGTTCTGTAGGCCTAATTGATCCAATTCGGGCACAAGAAAGTCTTCCAACTGTAACAGCTTTATATCTTCATGGCATCCTCAAACAAATATGGTCCAATGATGCTGCCGGCACAAACGGCGGACCGCACCATACAGTTACTCGACGACGGTGTTGTGGTTTTGGTGTATCAATCGAGGTTTGTCATGTGTTCCAATAGCGCATATTCTGTTTATTAAGACAGAAAACCAAGTCGAAATGTGCTTCGTCGCTTATAATGACTTTTGTCAAAAATTACGATCGTCTATAGCGAGCTCTAAAAGTCAAGCACTCCAATCTCGCCGACGGCGTTAATGGTCATTTCCTCCCTAGAACTGTAATAAATTTTTATCGACCACTCTCTAGGATCGTCAAACCCCAACTGACAAAATTAATTTACACAAAATGGCAACCTAATAAAATCAACGTGGAAAATAAAATGCATCCTGTACATACCTGTTTTATCATCCAAACTTTAGGTAATGGTGAAACTGATTTCTTATGATGCCGAAAAAAAAATATGAAAATCAGTTCCAACACAGATATTTGGCAGCCCTGGAAAATATCTCCCCCCTTTTTTTCATATGTGTTAAAACTTTGTGAAATAGTATGGAGGTATTTTTACGAAATTCAAGCTCTCATACTTCCAATCCGGCCTTACACGATTCCTAAAAATTAAAAAAATTAAAAATTAAAAGACAAACCTAAAAAGTCTCCACTAACAAGTTTTTTGTAAATTTTACACTACAGACAATTATTTCTTCCATATTTCTGCTACTCGTATTTTGTGACCATTATGTGTCATCAGAAGCAATTGTTGGCATTAACTGAATTAAATATGGAAGCTAATATGGCATTTAATTAAGGGTTTATAAATCCGTGACTAAAGGGTAAAATAAAAAAGAAATTATGTTACTTAGCTTCGACTTTTATTGGATAAATAAATTAAGCCCTTTATACTTTCTGAATAACCTCAAACTTTTCAGAACTAATTCGTGTAGTGATCACCATGACGAAAGGCCAATAAAAGATATTTGAAATCAAAAGTTAAAAAAGTTCAACTTAAAGCGCTAAGTCTTCTATTTGTTTGATTTATTTTAGTATTTAATTTGTATTAAAAGAAAACATTTCTTTTGGAAATTATCGGAAATCTTCTATGACAGATTATGTGTATTTTTTGAGCTGTCATAAAATTATTAGGGTTGTTTGAACAGATTAGACTTAAATCCTTTTGATCACTTGAAAAGAATCAATAGATTATTGAAGCATTAAATATAAAATAGAAGGCCATTACGGCTCCTAGAGAGCCTAAACCGAGTAACTTGCAACACTCAAGTACTTCTGTGTGTGTGTTACCACGAATGGAGGGGACCTACAATTTTCTGCTGATTTCGAACTGCTAATGAGCAGGGATATTCTTGAGGATTTGCCATACTCCACATAATACGCAGCACACCCCTAAAAACTTGTGTGCAACGGCTGAGAGTCGAACTCAAGACCTTCTGCATTGACCACTATTACTACGTTTATATGGAGAATTGAATCGGAATTGAATCAGGATTTAGCTCCGTGTATACCTGGATCGGATTGAAATATGATTTCTCGATCCGATCCTACTAAACGAGCTAAATCGAATCGAAAATATGCTTGTATACCTGAATCGAGGAATCGAAGAATCGAGTGTGTGTACAACAACAGTGTAACAACATGGGTATGTGTAATGTGTTGTTTGATTTGACGCCATTTTTAAAGATAGATGATACCCACAACACCACACGAACATAATTAAAACCAGATTGTCATTTCAATTCCATTTCAATTCGATCTCGATACAGTGCCGCCATATACCTGGATCGAAATCTCAATTCGGATTCGATTCGATTCT